>JARHVA010003663.1:0-75000 GCA_037957365.1 Torreya grandis | reverse complement strand
AAGACATATATCAAGACATCATTTTTTCAAATATATAAAAATGGAAATCTAATTTAATGATATCCTCCTTATAACATCTATTTCCATATCATTACTTTATTTCAATATACCAGAGGTACAACAATAAGCTTATTTCAATACAATTTTTTTAATATTACATCTATTCAATATCAAACACTACATATTCATATGTTCCTTTAGTTATTTGACACATCTTTAAATTTAGCCTGAATAATAAAATCCTTCAATTTCCCTTGTTATATAATATGTATTGTCTTTAAGCATATAAATGGAATGTGTATATCTATATAGAGTATACATATTTTATATTTGAATTAAAAAAACAGATTACTATTATATAATATATTTATTTACACAATCATCACTCATCTAATTCTTAGCATATTCAATCAATAACTAGTATTTAAGTACTTGTGTACATTATACTCAATATAGATGAGGGTTCTACCCATAATCTCTACATATATCATAAATTATATTAACAAACATAACATTATAACTAATTTCCTTCAAGTTATAGGAAACCATTTTAACTAAGTTATTTTCCATTGTTTTCTATAGTGTTAGACCCAATAGTCAATAAGCATCATATAGAAAAGTACATAGTCTTATTTCAAACTCAGCCATTTATGTAAATTTAACAGACTTCATCAAATAGAAGATCTGATTCAATGCATGTAGTCCTATATACATACATACATACATACATACATACATACATACATACATACATATATATATATATATGTATGTATGTATGTATGTATGTATGTATGTATGTATGTATGTATGTGTGTGTGTGTCTGTGTATGTATATATACATATATATAAATATGTTTATATGTATATATATACACATACATATACATATATACACACACACACATATATATACATATATATATATATATATATATATATATATATATTCATATATATACACACACACACATATATTTATGTATATATGTATACATGTATATATATACACATACATATACATATATATACACACATATGTATGTATATATATGTGTATATATATACATATATATACATATACATAAATGTAGATATATATATATATATATATATACATACATATATATATGTGTGTGTGTGTGTGTGTGTGTGTGTACATATATATACATCTAGATATATATATATATACATATGTATATGTATATGTACACACACACACACACATGTGTGTGTGTATATGTATATGTATATGTATATATATGTATATGTATATGTGTGTGTGTATAGATATGTATATGTATGTATGTGTATATGTGTGTGTGTGTGTGTGTGTGTGTGTGTATGTACACACACACACACACACATATATATACATATATGTAGATATATGTATATATATATACATATATGTATATATACATATATACACATATATACATATATACACATATACATATATATATATACCTAATTAATATATATAAGCATAGATGAATATAGAAAGAAATAATTAAAGGCACATAGTTTCTTATAAACACTATTGATTATATACTAAAATAGTTTTATACTTCTAACAATGACCGGTTCCCAAATGGTTAAATAATATATAGCACAAATATATATCAAACAAAATATCCAATAACCTAAATGTATTTAAGTATACATATACATTGGTATATGTATACACATAGGTCATCAAATGACTCATTCAAAACCTATTGATAGTATGTATATACCCTTGTATATCTATACTATCTAGTCATTTTAATAATAAACTCACAAAATGAATTTAAACCAAACCTAGTATTTATACTAGAAACCTTAGCTTTTCTTATAGATATACAAGCTGGAACACACAGTTAAAACTATATAAGAGTAACCATCCACATTTAACATCATTTAAGGTTCATATGAGTTATGTAAAAGATAGAACCAAAAACATGAGTGTAAAATATAGGTATATACATTGATGTATTCATACACAAGTTATCTAATAAAAAACTGTGATAAATATGAATACATCCATGTATATTTATATTAATCTCAAATACCTATTTATTATAAATCATTGTATCCAAATACAAGTTTCAAAAATGTATCAACACAAACTTGTATCATATCTAAAATCATTTTAAACTTAATCAATAAAATCCTATTCTCATAGACATTCCCTATAAGCATTTAGAAACTTGACATGATTCATTAAACAAACAAACTAATACCTATGCAAGAAAATAATGGTTTATAACAAGTTATTAAAAATTTGAGTTTTAAAACCCCTAATTCCCAATCATGATATCATCTGAAGCATGTATGTTTATGAAAATAAAGGTTCAAAATTATAGTAAACATTATAATCATAGACTCTACCGAGTCTATGAGAATACTCTCAACTAATAAAATAAATATCCCTTGTTAATAATTTTCCTAAAGTTTCAAATCCATGTCAAATATATACATAGAATTTGTTTTCATTAAAACATGGTAATTTATATCATATGTCAAATAGATTAAATCCATATCAATTTAATCTATGGTTTTTAAGGTATCATATACCTAGTTTTATGTATGGTTGAGCCACCCACAGTACTAGGTATATATTCCTACTTTTCCTACATAATTGAGAAACAAAAAACCTAAAGAAATATTTACTAGAATTCATCAATAATTCTATATAACATATATATGAATTTTAATAATGAAACCAACCTAGTAAAGAAGTCCTAAATGATAATAAATGCAATCTTTTCTCCAAATTCCTCCAACCCTTGTCATTTCCTCTCTCCATCATCTGTCCCCAAAACTTCTCTTCCTTGCTTTTTTATCTGTCTACTTGCGTATTTCCATGCTAATAGATTTCTCCATTTTCTCCACCATAATCTCTTGTGCTCCATCAAAGATTGGTGAATAAAATGTTGCATAAAAATCTAACTCCCACACCATACTAGTTATGACTAAATGTCTCTCCATTCACAAATATAATGAAATCCTTTTTTATCATAATGACCCAATAACTTAAGCCAATGCCCAACTTAATAACTCTAATCTCAAACTTTCTAATAATGTAATAATCCTTTTATGCATTTTCATTTTAACATCAAATTTATAAAATTCAATGAAACATTATAATTATAATGATAATGCCAAATTAGCACAAGGTTATTAACAAAACCCGTCAACTACCAATTAAACATTATAACATTTACTCAATACCATGACTTTCCAAATATTCATTAACAATGTAACTACTATCATTGAATAGGCATTATATAGATAATCAACTTAATAACATAAAACATACAAGGAAATAGAGTATATCCTACCAATATAGAAATGTATTAATACATGATAATATTTTAAGACATTCAATTAAATCCATAGATAGTAGTAAGTCATAATAAAGACACATAGATTCCAATCACATGATATAACAACATCATCATACCAAATAAGCTAAGTATAATAATTTTAAATTCAACACACAACCATATTCAATCATAGAAATAATGATTATAATTGAAAGCAAATATTAGCTATCAAATTAAGCAATCAATATAAAAGCATATTATCTATTTGTGGTGTGTGCAAGTTCCTACTCTTCAATTTGTCATCCCTAAACACCTTTACACCACTCTCTCTCGTGATACCCTCCCTTCATCATAATATGAGGGATGCATCTATCATACATCCACCTCACAAAAATAAAGGTAGTAAGCTTGAAATAATATAAAATCCATAATATACTATTGTAATAAACTAGACAAATATGATCATCATGTACATAATATACAAGTACATCCAACTTCATAGTTAACAATCATGTAAATTAAAAAACATATAGCTATCCATACATCATGATATGAAATCTAGCTTAACTTAAATAGTAATTAACCAAATAATAACCATAAAAATCCACAAATCAAAAGGTTATTAGGTCTAGATATAAATTGTGATGTGACAAAGGGAGAGGGGTACTTAGCTTATTTATATAAAAAATTCACTCATAATAGTCATCATTGATCTTAAAAATATTCTATAACATTTCTTTATTGTTCATATTAGGAAACTATAACTCAAACCATGGTAAGGCACTTCAATTAATAGTGAAACATCTATAGTGACCAATATTTCCATGCCCTTACTAGTAGTGTCCCTATAACATGTGAAATTTTGTGATGTCTCAAGATACTTATCTTTCAATTATGTGTGCACTTTCCTATGAACTTATGTGGTAATCCTTATTTTCCTTCTCCTTCCCTTGAAACCCAAGTCATACTTTTTACCATAGAATAATCCTTCAAAAATGGGTTAATATGTTGGGTTGGATAGCCCCACCCACTACCCATTTAGTGACTAAGCATTTACTATGTTTTAATACTCTAAAGAGGCTAAATTTTCACATAGCTCTCCCACTTGGTGTGTATGTGTAACATCATGATCAATCTAGAATACAATTCAATGTTTAAATTTTGACACTTGGTACCATGCAACTTTGACCTACATTTGTATTCAAAAATAGTTCTAGGGTTATTCCTTTGAGGTATTTTTAGATTTGTATTCCTTTTTGATAATTTCTCAATAAAGTTTAATTTTATTTCTCAATTTGATTTCAATATGTGTATGAGATTTTGATTGATTGTATTAATATCTAACTCTTTGATATTTCATGTTATGACTAACACATGAAATGTGTCTAGGCTAACCTAATGGAAATTTCCCAATTTTAAAATTAGATTTTAAATGTTACTAGATGGTATAGATAGAGGACAAACATATATGATAAGTGTAATTTGATTACTAATGTCATTGTTATCCTAAGAGTGAAAATCAATGATCTAAAATATAGCAAAGATATTTATAAGATTTTGGAATATTCTTGCATAGACTAGGTTAATCTTAAAGAGGTATATCTAGTGGATAAAGTTGAAAAAATAATACATGGATATATTTATAAGGGAAAATATGCATAAGAGTCACATGTATAAATAATTTCTAGGTATGTCAAAGTGTGCCAAGTTTGATGTTGTAATAATGTTTAACCCCAAATTTAGGTGTTTAAACCAATAAATGACTTTCTAAACTATGTGTGATCTCTCAATTTATGGATAATTATGTGAGGTGCATAGATTCTAAGTTACTATCTAGGATTCAAATGTGGTTATAATAAATATATATACATTAATAAATAAAAAGTAATAATTATAACCTAACCCTTATTGTAAGAGTTGTTACAAAGTCATGTCATCTTCCCTAATTGAGTGCTATATGTGATCCAATACATGATATGTTGTAAAAATGATCTAACATGGCATAATTTAGGAGTGTTTTATCTATTGTATTTCATGGTATAAAAGTTATGAAAATATAACATTGATGCGTAATAGTCATGCACATATACATTGTGAAAAATGCATGTAAAGAAGCAATGTGCAAGATGGCTATTGAATAAATTCATAACTAGGAATATATTAATTTATAAACCATTAGATGTGTCATTTAATAAATATATATCTTTTGAGGCATGAATTATTGATATGTGTGTAGATTTGAAGCTTGATATTTATCCATGTAAATCTACTCACTCCTCTTTATGAACTTGAGCCCTTTACCCTTACAATGTATTATGATGAGTATAAAACATTGTAGTAATACACTAAATTATCATATATCCTTATAACATTCTACACAAATCTCACTTTCTATGTAGCTCCCTAACATTTAACATAACCCGTTGAGTTTGATGATATTTTTATGCATTGCCCCACATAGTCCCACATACACCTCTGACAAAGTTACATGTATTAAATTCATAACTTATATAATATTTTGCATCATCATGTACCATCCACAACTTCCATCATATCATACAACATCTCACAATGCTTAAAACACACTGCATCACTATGTATCAAATTATAACATTATGATGTATACAAGGGTAAATAGATGAATGACTAAAATTCTATAAGGTTTGGCCAACCAAGATCCAAATAATTTATTATCCAATCTCATTGAAAATTCCTTTGTAGTGAGCTAATAAAATATTGATAAAAATAATATTTTTTTATCATTTATGAATTATAAAATCTATTTAAAGGATTACAAAACATATATGTAATTTGTTGATGACTTTGAGGACATTGGTCATAATTGTAAGGCATTGAATCAACTAAATAAATAATGAATATGAATAAAATAGAGGGAACCCTCATGAAAAAATTAAAGGGGTATATATACTATATGCTCAATCACTCCCTTTATATCATGTTCAAGTTTGGGTAGTAATTTACATTAACTAATTAAAGTACATATAGACGTATGAACCTTATGGAATGTGTATAATATAAAAATATCTAAACATATACACATGAAAGGAATATTGAAGTATAAAATTAGGCTATGCCATGATTAAACATAGACACAAGGAATTTTGATGAGATAATAAAACAACATCTATAGTATGTAGCAACCATATATTAACTGTAAGACACATGGTAGGTAGTTGGACATTCACTAATTGAGAGGTGTAGGTTAGGAAGTAAGGACTAACAAAGTAAACTTGACCTTGTGATTTTGGTTTTAATATATTGATAGGTACAAATGAAGATATAACCCAAATTCATAATTAATATCCATGATTCTATGAATGGGACCCATGTAATAGTCCAAATGGGAGATTGATGATCAGATTCCATGCAAGTTATATGAAACATTGAAATTGTATGTGGGAGAAAAAAAATTCAGAATAAATAAATTTTTTAATTAATGGTATTGCATAAGAAAATATTTGAAAATGGAGATAGATATATATTTTTATTATTAAATTTTTAATTATATCTCATTTTCAAATCATTTTGGTAAATTGGAAATTTATTTCACATGGATACACAAAGGTTATTATTATGGGAGGAATTGATTCATTATTTTTGAATTGTTTACGTTTGCATTTTGGTTATTTGAAGGAAGAATTCCATTAAATGATTACAAGTTTTGAGTTATCTTAATTTATAAATGGTTTTATGATTTGAGGTGATATTAATGATGAATCTATGCCTGAAATGTTTATATGATCTTGATGCCTTCTATTTTTTTATCTATTGGCACTTCTTTATGGATATTTTGTGCCATTTATAAATTTTATTTTTAGTTAAGAAATATATTCTCTCATATGGATAAACATTTTAAACAAACATTTTTAGAGAGATATTCTGAACATTCTCTCATATGGTGCCACATGTCATAGGATAATTTATTCTTTCGAACTACTTTTTCTTCCTCATCAAGGAAAATCTCCACATATATTCTTTTAATTTTTTTTCGAAACCTAGATTCTAAAACAACCCAAATGTTTTTTCTAATAATTGAAAACAAAACATCATTCAAGGTATATTTCCCAGATTGATGGCACACATTAGCATCATCTTTGAATGTGTACTAGCATGCTAATAAATATAAACCATATTAATTTAACTATTGGTACTTATATAAGGTTTAATAAACCTTAAAGGATACTATAATGAATAATTTAACCCTTTAAGGTATATAGTTTGGGGTGTATCAATGTGAATATGCATACTCATAAACTCTGAATGTTATATGCAACATGTATCTTTCCAATAGGACTATTTTTAGGACCTTAACCTTATTTAAGTATCTTTTTATTCATAATAGAGTATGGGTTAAAGGTTTAGGTGATTAAGTAACTTATCCTTATCATAATTATTAGAATTTTTTTTACAAATTAGCCAAGAGTATTAGGATAGGAAACCCTATGAACTAGAATTTATATTACCATTAATAACTACTAAAAAAATTACAAGAAAACATCATCCATATATAATAAACATTCAAAATATTAATAACAAACACCAAGTTTAATCTGTATCACAAGGTAAGAGAATAATTTATAGATAATTATCATTTTTATCCATAATAATCTAAAATTCATGGAATCATATACCAACTATGAAAAGAAACCATTCCTAGTTTAAAATGTATAGTATGAATAGTGTAACTTAAATTTTGCTACCTATCAAGATCATATAAACATAATATCTAGCTTTGGGGTCATAGCACCATACATCCTTACCAAATAATTAATAATATTCTTATATTTAAGTTATAAAAATAACCAATTATACTATATCCAATTTTAAAATGATTTAATCTAATCTAACATGTGATAGATTGTATATTTGACATTTCTATAATGGATAATTACACATAAGTGGGTATCACATCATAATATATTATATCCATATTTAGCACAATAAATTTGTTTAATTTAAATCCTAAACATAATTATAATCATCTCTCAACCTTTATGTATATATGAGATAAACAATTTACCGTTATCTCATGTCTACTTGTCATGAAGTCAATAATAGCATGTGATAATAACACTACATAAAAGAGTAAAATGTCACTTACATTATTAAAAATAATATTACTTGAGTTATTGTAATTTTATTCAATAATTAATACAATTATAAATCATAATACTTGATTTTTAAATTTAAAAAAATGTATATTAATCTTTCAATTTTTGAAAACTAAAAAAAATCACAAGCACATGGTTAGATATAGTTCATTATTAGCATATCTAAAACAACTAGTTGTCAACTGAAAATGACTATTAAGTAATATTATAAGATTTACCAATATAATATATTAAGTAATATCTTAACAAAGAGTCTAATACAATTTACATCTTCTACTTTGAGTAACATATTAAATCATAATAATTTGTCCTCAACTAATCAATTCATTACATTAAACCAATGAAAACCAATAAAAATATGCTTTCCACTTCACTTAAGTTTCCATGCTCAATATTATTATAGTTATTAAGATTAGATATTTAGATCATTCAACTATATTAATTTTTAAAAGGAATAATAATATAATAATAATAACTTCCAATCGAGCATGCACAATATGCAATATTGATTATGTCAACATGTTACCATATACCACCATTACCTTACAATAAAAAACTAATTCTTAGAACTTATTAAGTCAAGTTTAAATATCAAACATACGTTTGAAAATAAGCTACTCCCTCTATTTGAATATAAAAAAGTAAACACACCTAAGACATAAAACCTTAAGCATTATAGCCATCACAAACTCCATAGTGTAGATATAATTATTAAGAAGGAAGACTATAATCATTTAAAAGTATTTTAATAAGCATTAGTGGAATAAAATCTAATGTACTAACATATTATGAAGGATTAAAATTGAATACTATTATCAACACAGTGATTGTAAAAATACACTAAACTTTCTTGCAACAAGAACTCAAGAGGAATACAATTAGTTAGGTAGAATAAGCAATTAAATAATATATTATTCTTCTCTCAAAATCCATCTAAGAGTTACAAAACATAACATATATCAATGAATATAACATTGAACAATTACATTGATATAAAATGCATCCTTTCAACCTTTATGTAAATAAGAAACATTTAATCTTAACATTACTCTCCTGATCAATATTTAATTAATAAAAATATTATTATTTACAAATATATACTATGATTTTGAATTCAAAATTTATAATGTTGAAACTAATTTACATATAAATTATCCAAAATGGATTTTGAACCAATAGACCACTGATAATCTAACATGCCACTGACACAAAGATAGAGGTGTGATAAAAATAATAATTATAAAACAAGGGATAAAACCACACCTTTATATCTAAATATCCATTCATTGGTGTCCCTATCCACCCCATCTATTATCTAGATGGTGGAGTCAAACAACTAGGTATTTAATAAAGGTTAAGAGTATGAAATAGATTCCAAGCCATTTATTACCAAAGAAAACATGCATTCATAAATTACATAATTCACTCTCATCAAGCCTATTTCCATTCATCTTGATATGTATGGAAACAATTGAACTTATAATCTAAATCCATCAATACCAATTTTAAAATATTTGGAAAAAACTCAAGTACCTTAGTCTAGCAAAATGCAACATTTTAAGCTATTAATTACTATTCCCAAATTAACTCATTCAAAATAACAATCAATACTAATAGATTTCCTTGTTTTTAAAGAATATAACCAATCAAAACTCAACCCAAAAAAGAAACCAAATCGACAAAAACATAATGCCAAAAAACATAGTCCATAAAATTATTCAAGATCAAGATAACACAATCCAAACCCTTAAACCAAACCAACACAGTTAGTTGACAAAGTCCCAATAAATATGAAAACATAATGACCATTTATTTTTTCCTCTAAAACAAAAATAATTAGGTCAAGATAAAATTCCAAGCACTTATATGAAACCAAAACCGAATTCCAAAGTGGTTCAACAAAGTAAATTTAGAATTTGTGCTATACCCAAATAGGTAAAAAAAACTAACCATAGAAACACAAGCCTAGAATTTTAACATAATATGAATATACAAACAACATAGTCTAAGATGAAAAGATTATAAGGCCCTTAATAAAAATAAGCAATCATAAAACATTATGATTGCACATGATAGGAATAGTGAAGAAACATTCCAACCCAAGATTCTGAAGTGTTAAAAATAAAAACATCACATAAGGAAGCTATAGATAAGTTATTATAAAAATAAAAATCAAATCAAGTGTATTTAGATAGAGATGTTAATACAAAGGAAATCCCTTTCATAATTAGGCAAGGCAAAACAAAGAACTATCGTAACTAACCAATATGGGATAAATCCTCATAGAGGACAATGCAATAATATTACTTCACCAAATAATAAAAATAACATCAATAGATCAAAATGATATGGAAATATAGCATAAAATATGAATAATATATAAGCCACTTTGAGGAGGTAACCTCTCGAATTCTTGAAATAAGAAACGAATACTATAATATGATGATAAAAACTAACCCTACCTCCTATGTATATTCTACCAAGGCCATTGATAACCTATAGGACAACCTACTAAGCAAATGAGTGCATATATAAATGTAAAATAATATATAAAAGGGTTTTTCAAGCCACAAGTTGGCTACACATATCCATAGACATGATAACGGTTAAGGGCATAGCACACCCCTATCCTTCAAAACAATGTTATACTAAATGTTGAAGAAATATTGGGTGTTGTTGCATGAAGGCTTCATCCTCCCAAGTAACATCTTTAGAAGGAAGATTCTTCTATTTGATCAAATACTCTATAATCATTATGGACCATAACTGCTTAGTGTGTGTTTGAAGGACTGCTTTAGGATCAATAATAACTCTCCCTTCTTCATATAATTATGGTAACTTAGTTTGAGTGGAAACTCTGTATCCAATTACCTTCTTGAGGCAAGATACATGAAATACCATATGAATGTAGGTAGATGGAGGAAATTCTAGCTTGTCCGCCATACTACCAATCTTTTGCAAGATCTTATAAGGGCCATATTACCTGGGAGACAACTTTTTATCATTTCTATATTAATTCAAGGAAATCTACTTATATGGATAAAGGAGAAAAAATACCCAATCACTAATTTTAAAATACCTCTCACTCTTGTGCTAATTTTCTTATTGCTTCATGCAATTCTGAACTAAAGCTAAATTTTCACACAAACTAGTCAAGACTTCCTTTTGATGTTTGAGGTGTTCCTCCACTACACGAAAATTTGGGTGGAGCTTCAAGGGTGAATTGAGGGATGGATTATGGTATCCATACAATGACATAAAATGAGAAATTTCGGATGAATTATGCACTAAATTATTATACCACAATTCAGCCAGGAACAACTACTAAATCCATTTATCCTATTTATTTGACACAAATAAATGAAGGTACCCTTCTAGACACTTGTTGAATACCTCAATTTTTACATTATATTAAGGATGATAGGATGAGATATGAGCCAATTGGGTACCCAAACAAACAAATAATTCTATCCAAAAATTACTAGTGAATATGGGATCTCTATCACTAACAATAATCTTTAGAGTACCATGCAATTTATGAATTGTATTGAGAAAGGTAGAAACTACTATATTGGACACCAATGGTTGAGATAAATAAAAAATGATCATAATTTGTGATTCTATCCACAATAACCATGATAAAATTTCTACCTTTAGATTGTGCTAACCCAGTAATGAAATCCATAGACACATCTTCCCATTGTTGACTAGGGATGGATAAGGGTTGTAAAAGACCTAGGGTATCAATGATTTCACCTTTATTATGATTATAGACCATACATTTTTCAACATATTTATGTACACCCCCTTTTCTTCCTTCCCCAAAAAATCCTTCTTATCTCTATGATAGGTTTTAATAAAACTTGAGTGACCACCAAATGGAGATGCATGAAGTTTTTAAATGATTTTCTATTTGAGAAGAGAATTATGACACAAATATAATCTATCTTTATAACATAATGCATTCACTTCCATGTAAAATTTTAAATCACATTTCAACCCTATTTTAGATTTTGAATTAATGCATGGGTAACACTATCATTATCTCATTCTAACCTTGCTTCCTCAAGCCAATCTACCTGCCAAATGGTCATGGCACATAACAATTGGTTCAACCCACCTGAATGGTGCATCAACCACCACATTTTTTTCCTCTCTTTTAGACTATTTATAAATCAAATCCTAACATTTTCATTTCCCTTTTTTGGTGTTATTTAGAATACAATCATTGTTTCAAAAAAATTATAATGATAACATGATTAGTATTTACCTAAAAAAGATGACCCAATAGATAAATTATCCATTATTTGATTTAATGTATAATAGCCATCATCTATTTATCATAAATGGGTTTGATCTTATTTTTTCTTTTCAATTGAAATTGTCTACCCTCTTACATGAGTACTGCACCTATACCATGTCCATATGCATCACATTCAACCACAAAAGTCTTAGAGAAATCTAGAGTAGTAAATACCAAAGTGGTGTACAGATCCATTTTTAGCTATTTAACTTCCTTGGTAGCTATATCATTCCACTAAAAGGATTCTTTCTTCAACAAGGAAGTGAGTGGTGCTAAAATACTACCATAGTGTTTGACAAACCTACGATAGTAACCAGTTAGCCCCAATAATCCCCTTAGTTGCTTGAGTGTCTTGGGAATCCACCACTCCATGATGGCTTGGATTTTTTTAGGATCAACTATTTACTCCCTCATGTGATACAATATGACCCAAATATTCCACTTCTTAGATGATGAAAGCACATTTGGATGGTTTAGCATACAACTGATGTTGCTCAAGAATTAAGAGTACCTATTTCTTATGCTTCAAGTGGTATTCCAAATTTTTAATATAAATAAAGATGTTGTCAAGAAACACAACTACAAACTTTCTAAAAAAATGGTGTAAAAACCATATTCATCAAACTCTGAAAGGTGGATGGTGTATTGGTGAGAACAAAAGGCATGACAAAAAAATTCATAATGGCCTTCATGAGTATAAAAACCTATTTTAGAAACATCCTCCACATGGATCTAGATTTGATGATACCCAAAGTGAAGATCTAATTTGGTAAAATAAATAACAACATTTAATTCATCTAGCAAATCATCAATTACATGAATAAGAAACTTATCTTTGATAGTGAACTTGTTGAGCTCTCTATAATCTAGGCACATTATCCAAGTTTCATCCTTCTTTCACACCATGAATATTGGAGAAGAATATTCACTTGGCTATGGTGACTCATTCCTACCTCCAAAAAATATTATACCATTTTTTTAATTTCACTATTTTGGGCATCAGGATATTTGTATGGTCTGATGTTGGGTGGCATGCTTCTAGGAATGAGTCTAATGGCATGATCATGGGTATGGCTAGGTGGAAGACATTTTAGAATGGGGTAAAAAATAATTTAATGTTATTCTAATATTTTTTGTGAATTAGGGTAGGTAAACTCCTTATTTTGTTAAACATCAATGGAAATAAGGATGCCACAATACTTTAGCACTTTTTTTTAGCATCTTGGTTATCTAATGCGAACTAATCCTTATGGATATTTAAATCTTAATCCCTATATTTCTATTGGATTATCTTCATAATAAAAGAACATGAATATTTATTATAAATTCATCTCAATAGTAACCAATGTGGTGATCCATTGAACTCCCAAAATAATGTCATTCCCACCCATAAGAATATCAAACATAAAAGTATCTCAAAAATAGTCCCCCATTACTAACTTAATATTATGGTATTTTCTAGAACAATTAACTGTACCACCATCTACAATCATGACTTGAAATTTTAGTGCTGGGTAGATGAAATAATTCAAATTAGTATCCAACTTACTATTAAGGAAATTATGTGTACTTCCTGAGTCAATCAACACTGTGAACTTTTGTTTATTAAGGAAAACCACCACCTTAAGAGTTTGAGGAGTAAAAATACTTGCAAGTGCATGGTAAGAGATATTAGTTTGAGAATCTATAGCTTCATCCTTGGATCCTTAAAATCCCTCACCATATTCCTCCTCATCTTCTTCATCTTTATCATCCCCTTCAATCTAAACTAACTTATTTTTAGCACATCAATGACCTTTGCTCCATTTGTTGTCACAACTATAACATAACCTTTTAGCATGCTTATCCTCAATTTGGTGTGGTGTCAATATGGTAGGTTGGTGTAGTGATGGAGTTGTGAATGTGCATTATTATCTAGTAGTGAAAGGATGATGTTTTATCATCTCTTCTTATTCTGCTAAGTGTTCCCTTGGTATAACTTATGATATAGTTTTAGGGTTAGACATGTAAAACTCTAATTGAATACTATCTTTTAATCCACATAGAAAAAGGTAAGTTAAATTTACCTTAGTAATGTCCTCCACACATAAGGATAAATTCTAAAAGTGATGAATATAATCCTTCACTATTCTTATTTATCATGGTTAAAGTAATTCTCAAAAACATTATCCTAATAGTGAGACATCAGTTCATCAAAGGATAAGGTCCAAGTAAGAGGAGTACCAATATTCTTATTTTGAAAACATAACCAATGATACCAAATGAATGACTCAGTTTTTAGATACATGGATGCTATGACCACATTTTGAGATCTAAGAGTTTGGCGCAAATAAAATAGATTTTTAATTTGAGTGATCCAAGTGAGTGAATCCCTACCATCAAACTTGTGCAAGTCCACTTTTGGAAACATCAGTTTCACCATTGTATTGGTGGTGTTAGTGTTGAGAGGATTATAAGAAGGAAAAAGTGGAGGGTTGTTGAGTTATAAATGAGATGAAATAGTATTCATTTGTGCCATGATCTATTGCAACTAATTGTTCATGTCATTAAGCTCCCCTTGCATTATTGACATTTGAGTTTGGAATTGCACATCCTTCTAGATTAGGGCTTGTAAACTTGAATAAATTTTAGAAATCATCTATAAATACATCAAATCATAGGTTTCAAACTCCATGTCATCCCCTAAATAAGTTTTAGGGGTGTCTTTTCCTTTGCCTTATCTATGAGTGTTAGGACCAACCATAAGAAGGTTTGATGGTGAACCTTATTTTTCCCTACTAACCCAACTTTGACCATGAATGTCTTTATATATTTTGGCCTAAAATCAAAAATATATAATAATAAAACCAAATTAATTTTTTCTAAGTTCTCCAAAAATGTAAAGAATTTTGAAACATTCTACAAATTACAAGCCATGGAGAAAATTTAAGAAAAACACTAAAATGGATATGACTTTTAAAACAAATATCCAAATGATCTAGAATTTTAATGGAAGCTTACTTGATTTTTTTCATACCTCCATTAAACAAATTGTAGATAAATTCACAACCCTTTATGGGATATAACCAAATTACAAGATCTATGGTTTTTTACCTAATTATGGCTCAAATTGACACTCTGATACCACTTTTAATGATATTACTTCACCAAATAAGCGTAATAATAGAAATATATCATAATGATATGGAAATATAAAATAAAATATGAATAATATATAAGCCACTTTGAGGGGGAAACCTCCCAAATGCTTGTAATAAGAAATGAATACTCCAATATGATGATAAACAACTGACCCTACCTCCTATATATAGTCTAATAAGGACAAACATAACCCATAAGACAACCTACTAAGAAAATGAGTGCATATATAAATGTAAAACAATATTCAAAAGAGTTATGCAAATCATAATTTGGATACACATGTCCCTATACATGGCAATGATTAAGTGTGTAGCAAACAAACTCATAAAAAGATGAAAAAGATAACTAATACACTAGTAAAATCCATAAATACATACTCTAACACCCCCTTCAAATGAAGTAACTTATAAAACCCTAATCATGCCATATAACTTAGGGGAAAAAGGTGATGTAAAAAATCTAGTGAAGATGTCTACACCATGCTGCTGAGTCAGAATGTACTCCAGGCTAAGAAATCCATCCTAAATGTGATGACAAATGAAGTGCATATGTAGCTTAATATGCTTGATCTACTAGTGCTCAACTAGGTTGTAAGATATGTTAATTTCACTCTGGTTGTCACACCAAAGTACAGTGGGTGAATCCCATGTCAATCCAAACTCTATCAATAATTGATGAAGCCAAAGAACTTGTTGGCTCACTATAACTATTTCCCTATACTCAACCTCTATAGATGAAATTCCAATAGCTTATTGATTCTTAAACAACCAAGTAATAGGTGGAAAACCAAGACAAAATATGTAGCCATAAGTGGAACACTTGTCATCAAGAGAACCTGCCCAATCTAAATCAAGGTACCTAGCTAATTAAGTAGAACCCTTGGTGTAGTGTAATCCAAAATGAGTAATGTCTCATAGATATCATAAAATATTCTTGGTAGCTTGCCAATGAATGTCATGAGGGTCATGTACAAACCAAGATACAATCCCAATTTAAAATTAAATGTTAGGATGAGTTTGGGTCAAAACATAAGGCTCCCAACCATATACTGATATAATATAGGATCATAAAGTGGAGCAGTACAAGTGGTAGTTAGTCACTGTAGACTAAAAAAGAGGGCTTGGCTTACAATCACTCATGCCAAAATATTGAAGAATATCAAGGGTGCACTTTTCTTGAATCAAATAAATCATTATATTTGACTATGAAATTTATAAAGCAAGGAAGAAATGCAAAAGACCAAGATCTATCATGTCTAACTATGTTGAAAATGCATGCTAAATAGTCTGAATCTAAGATGAGTAACTTTCTATGAGAAGTAGATAACCAAAATATAAGACATGTATAATAATGTCCTCTGAATATTTTGAATATATATATTGGGATTGAAGTGGTAATGAACAAAGCTAGTGGAGAGAATAAATGAATCCATCCTCTCACACTAAGCTTGATGGATCTATTTGATACTATAAAAAGACCTCCAAAGCAAACAAATAAGAGAATAATCATGAATAAACCTAACAAGCTACTCCATATAAATTTATTAATGTACTTCTCCATGTAAGAAATCACTCTTAATGGCCATCTAATATACTATCTAACCCTATGATGCAATAAGATAAATTACAAGGAAAACATAATCCATCTTGGATATAGGCATAAAAGTCTTAGAGTAGTCAATACCTTTGACTTGAGAGAACCCCTTTAGAATAAGACATGCCTTATACTTATCAATGGACCCATCAACTACATACTTGGTGTGGTAAATCCACTTTCACCTAACCAAATTTATTCCCTTATGAAAAGTGACCAAGTCTTATGTTTTATTATTCATCAATGAATAATACTCATCTTTCATCACATCATCCGACTCTTATATCCCATGAACCTATGAAAAGAATATGTATCTCTAGATAATTCCTAACACAAAAGTCTAATACTTCTATAATGCGCATGATGATGTCAATTGGGTGGAAGATCCTTTGTGAAAGGTGTTTCCTCAAAAACTATAGTATAAGCCCACCTAGGCATAGTGGAAACATCAATGTGAATAGGATCATCATCCTCTATAACCTATATAAGAATATCCCAATTGGCTCCTCAAATAATTAGTTCTTGATGAGAGGTGATGAATCATCAAAAGAAGAAGAAGAAGAATAAGAAAAAGAAGAAGAAGAAAAAGGAATGAAATAATATGAAGAGGCATGAGAAGTGAAGTGTTCATCAAACTATAAATGTGTTTAAAAATAAACATCATGAGTATCAAGATCTAAAACATGATAAGCTCCCATGTCCTTGTAATACCCTAAAAAATCAAATGTTTTCACTTATTATCCAATGTTTTCCTTTTCTTCTTTGGTGTAAACACCCCAAGAAATATTCCAAAAGACTCAAAAAAAAGACATCATGCTTGTTTTTAGACCAAGCCTGCTTTAGAGTCATATACTCAAGTGTTATGTATGGTGTGTGGTTCCTAATTTAGTTCATATAATTAACTACATCTACCACATAAATAGGAGGTAAATCCTATGAATGCATCATGTAGTTTTCCATCTCCTTAAAAGTTAAATTCTTTTATTCTAATAAGCCATTCTACTATGTAGTATGTGTAATATAATGTTGGTGAATAATACCATGGGATGCTAAAAATATAGAACTCTTGACTAAATTACTCCCCCCCATTATTTGTACGAAGCTTCTTCATGCAACTAGAAGACTATTTCTCAACCAAAGCCTTAAATACTTTGAAGTGAGAAAATAAATAATTCTTGTACTTAATAATTTAAACCCAAGTATGCATTGATAAATTATTAATGAAATTAAGTGCCTACTTAGCTCCATTGAAATAATGAGTAGGAAAGACCATCAAATCAATGTTCACAAGCTCAAGTGGTGAAGAAGCTATCATGGGCATACCCTTAAGAAATAGATCTTGGTGTCATTTCCTTAATCTACAACTAAGGAAAAATTTATCAAGACATGAAACTATAAGAAAACTCTCTATCCTAATATGAGTGCTCAACTCATTCAAATATCTATAGTTTGGGTATCCAAATCTCTCATGCCAAATCCAAATCTCAAAATCTACATGAGAAACTAAACACATCCCTAAAGGAGAAGTATCATCAAAACCCAAAAAATAATATATTTGAGAACTATGATCAACAACACCCTATACAATAAGTGTGTTTGGATCTAAAAAGGATTAAACTTCAACACCCTATGTTGTGAAAGTCACTATCTTGCCTTGACAAGAATGGCAAATCTAATAAACTAAAAGTAGATTTGTGGTGACATTTAGAACATATAATTCCTCATTAAAGCAACCACCATATAGTTATATGTCACCCTTCCCCTTGACATAAATAAAGGAAGAATCTCCAACCTCAATGTTGGAAGTATAACTCAAACAAAGAGATAAAAAATGCTCCTTATAAGAAGTCATATGGTGTGAAGCACCATAATCTAGAACCTAATTGTTTGAAACATGTAACATTGATATCTTGATAATAGAAAATGATTTCCCATGCTCATGAGATAGAGGAGTGGAGATAGAAATCATGTATTTCCTAACAACATCCTTTAGGGATTGTATTGTCTTGAAATACCTAGACTCTCCATGACTAGTCCCCCCACAATAGGAGAATGATAGGTTACACTTATTTTTGGATTTGGAAGATGATTTGGGTATAGATGTGTTGGTGTTGGGTTTAGGTGTATTTTGAGATGGAGGAGTGTTCTTATTCTTATTGATGCAAGAGAATGCACCCTTGGCAGGACGCTGAGCTCTTGCCTTCTCCTTGCAACTATGGAAACTCCCCTCTGGAATGTGGGACTGGTGAAGCTGGAGGGGAGAGTCTCTAGATAAGGGCTAGCTCCCTTTGATGCATCACGTTCATTCTAGCAAGTGCTAACACATACACATATATGGATATATAATGGGGGGATGAAAAGGGAGAAATATTACAAGAATACAAACTACTCTAAGGAGGTGATACACCAAAATAAGTTGACCTTCTCACATCCACTCTTAAAATTAGGTAAAAACATACATACACTTTAGACTTGGAAGAAGGACTAGGCTACAAGAAAACGGCAAGGAGGCTCTCATGAAAACACAAAAATAGAGACTCACCAAGGTGTTGTGAAGTGCACACTGTAAGTAACTTCCTGTATTCTATACTTCTAAGTACAGCTCTTCTCCTATCAGCTGTAGAGATGGCACCTTATAGACAATATATATGCTGGTGTTGAACCTGTGAAAGCATCAAGAAACAATGACTGAACACAAAAAAACACTCAAGACATACTCAAAAATGTCTATCCAAGATAGAGGTAAAAAATATGTTTATTGATTCAGGTGAAATTTTTCCAGGGCTACGCCTTACAAATGTGAAATATTCTTTCTCAAAATGACAAGTATCCAATATATAAAAGAAGAAAGGAGGCCCATTTGACACCCCTTTTTACAAGTGGCCAATTGCGTCCTTGCATTGGGAAGAGCAAGCTAGTCAAACATTAATGAACTACACCCCTTGTCTATTTGTAAGGCCACTTCTTCAAGGTGATTTACATGATTTGTCCACTCATTAATGAAAAATGGAGAAAACCAGTCACAGTGCTAGCTATTTGCATCCCCTATGATCAATTCACTAGAACTATTCCACCTACCAGAGTCACTTCCCAAATTGATGCTTCATTTTGCCACTTGGACTAACTATTTGTTCATTCCATACTTGGATCCTTGTCTTTCCTTAATTTTGTCTCTTCTGGCTCCTTCAACCCTCGGGGGTGAACATTATGGCCGGTCACTTCATTTTGGGTTTTCTTTTCCATGGTTAGCACTCTCTCATTTGAAAAAGAATGGCTATTTCACTTTGTTAACTTTGACATTTACACGACCGTCATTGATTTGAAAACCAATGGCTAATTTATTTTGTTAACTTTGATGTCCTTTGGGATGTCACCATCCCTGTCACAATGTCATCAGGTCCATATGGCTTCTTCTATAGCTTATCTTCCTTGGCCCTCCACGGGCACTTTTTCCTTTGTCTCTATCACCTTCACAAAGGGAAGGGGACCCTTCAGCCTTCGAAAATGTCCCCTTACACTCGACTGAGAGTCCCCCACAAGGGAACCTACCCTTTAGGGTCCTTTAGTGGGTCACTTTGTACTCTAGATTTCCCCTCGAGCTCCTGCGGACATCTTCCCAGGTCTTGTTTGCTTCATGCATTTTGAGTTGTGCCCAAATTCTTTTAGACTTTTTATCTGAAGGAATTGCTTCAGGCAAAAAGTATAAAGGAATTTGAGACTTAGTCAACTTAGTCAATTTTGACAAATTTGAACTTTGAAATTTGAACAAAACCAAACTCACCTGGGTCCTTTTCTTTGAAGTGTTTGCCCTCCACTAGGGCATTTTAAACTTGAAGGCTCCCCTTCGGCCAAGGGCATACCCTTGAACCAAGCCATTGAACCAAAAATGGTTCAACAATTCAAGGGTTCAACCATTGTGCATTGATGGACTAGCGAACCAAGGCCGATGAACTTCTTGCTTTGAACCAAGCCCGTTGAACCAAAAATGGTTCAACGGTTTAATGGTTCAACCATTGAGCACTGATGAACTTCCTTTGTTGATTGAACCACCATGTTGAACTAAAAGATTGAACCATCCACTTTGAACCATGTTCATTGAACCAAGCCATTGAACCAAAAATGGTTTAATGGTTCAATGCTTGTTGAATCAAGATATTGAACTTGAAGATGAACCTTTTGAACCAAAGGTCACTGAACCACTTGAACCAGGCCATGAACCAAACTCATTGAACTTGAGCAACCTAAAAATGACTGGCATGGATAGCAAGGGAAGAAGGGGACCAAAAATTTTGCCTGTGGGCAAAATTCGGTCAACAAATTGGTGACTCCCATGGGAAGCATGCCTGATATGCTTAGAGATTAGTTGCCTTACAGTCCATTGCGCACAAAGTTAGGTGGTAACATGGAAAACAAGAAATAGCTCTGATAAATCTTAGAACTAGTCATGCAGCTCTACCTCCAAGGAAATGAAATCACACACAAGACTAAGAAAACTACTACTTGTGCAACAACACTTAGGGAAAATAGGAAAGAAAACAAGGGAAAATATATACAGATGAACAGAGACTTAGTGGCAATGCTTTAAATGTATCCCATTAATTGGGATATGCAGTTCTTCACCATTTAACCTAGAGAGTTAGAATACATTATGCTACTTACACTGAGTAATTATGTATGAACCACTCCATAAGGCATCGAATTTTGCATGCTTTCTAGACTTGGCTTAGTCTTTGTCCCATTTCAAGACAATGTCTCCTTCATGTTGAGTTATGGAGCTAAAATCTTCACTAATGAGCTAATGTGGAGGTTGTTGGGCTTACACAGTAACTGGCATTAGTTAGAACCAACCAACATTTGTTAGGGGCTGACCAACATCATGGAAATTAGTTAGAACCAATCGACATCAGTTAGGGGTCGGTCGGCATCGGTCATCTTCAGACTGACAGTGACTTCTATGCATTTTTAGAATTGCTATTTTTAGGAGAACAGTTAGTTTGCATGTAAAGACTAAAATTAGTCTTGAGTCTATTTTTCTAATTATTGTCTGCTTTGCAATTCTATTTAAGAGACCCATGGGGTAGTATTGTAATTTGAGCAAGATAAGCAAGATCAAGAAGATCTACAAGAATCTTGTTCCATGATTGCTATAGCAATCTGAGTTGATTGTAATTGGTTGAGAGAGAGAAAACTCTTGAGGGAGAATTACTGTACATCTACGAGGTGTGAGGAGAGAGAGATTTCTTCATTGTATTTCCTTTTGGAAGAGTTTAATACAAGATTGGTTGTTTCTTGTATCTCTTATTATTTATTATTTATTGTTTCTAATTTCTAGTTACTTATTACTTCTAGTTTCAATTCTGTGTTTAATTGATTATACAAAAGTAATCAATTGTACTCTAAGATCCTAACAAGTGGTATCATAGCTATGTGTATACACTAACAACTGGTATCAGAGTGTGTTAGTGTTTGTTGATTATAGAATTCACTCACAGAGGTTCCTAATTGAGTGGGAGTAAAACAATGGTAGAAGAAAGTAAACTAAGAATGGAGAAATTCAATGGCAAGAATTATCAATTATGGAGGATGCAGATTGAAGATTATTTGTATCTGAAAGATCTGTATTTACCATTGGGTGGGGTTTTAAGGAAGCCCATAGATATGGAAGATGAAGAATGGAATGTTCTTGATAGAAAGGCTCTTGGATCTATAAGGTTGAGCCTGACAGCTTTTATGTTTTCCAACTTATCATAGGCAAAGACAATGGTAGAGTTAATGGATACTTTGGAAAATTTATATGAAAAGCCCTAAGCTTTGAATAAGGTATATCTTATGAAGCAATTATTTAATTTGCAAATGCAGGAAGGTGGATCTATATCTAGTCATCTTAATGATTTCCATACAATAGTAAATTAGTTAAATTCAGTCAAAATAGTTTTTGATGATGAAATTAAGGCTCTCTTAATCTTATGCTCTTTTCTTGAAAGTTACCATAGTTTGGTAATGGAAGTTAGTAATACTACATCTGCTTCAAATATCTTGAAAGTTGATGATGTTGTTAGTGTAATCTTGAATGAAGAAATTCACAAGAAAATCACAAGGGAAACATTAGGTAATGCTTTAAGTGTTGAAACCAGGGGAAGGCAAAGAGAGAAGGGCAAGCAAGGGAAATCAAGGTCAAAGATGGGAAGTAGATCCAAATCCAGAAATGGAAGAATAACTTGCTAGAATTGTGGAAAGAAAGGGCATGCAAAGAAATATCATTGGTTGAAAGATAACAAAGAAAATCAGCATGAAGGTAATAAAGAAGAAAAAGTTGCACGTATTATTGCATAGGATGCTCTTATATTTTCTTTGGATAATAAAGTAGAATCATGGGTTTTAGATTCTAGTGCCTCTTTCCATGCAACCCCAAATAGAGAATTTTTCAATGATTATGTCCATGGAGATTTTGGAAAAGTTTATTTAGGGGATGATGAGCCTTGTAAAATTGTTGGCAAAGGAAAAGTGCAGCTGAAATTGTAGAATGGCAACACATGGGTGTTGAAGGATGCCATGCATGTACCCATCCTAAAGAGGAATCTAATTTCTGCAAGAAAGTTGGGTGATGAGGGTTGCACAGTAACTCTCACAGCTGAATCTTGGAAAGTTTCCAAGGGTGCACTTGTATTAGTAAAAGGTAAGAGAGTAGGTACACTTTATATATCTACTTGTATTACTGATTATTCTCCTTCTAGTTTATCTACTTTAGATGTAGATGCAAAGTTGTGGCACTGTAGGCTTGGTCACATGAGTGATAAGGGAATGAATGTTCTTAAGTCAAAAGGTAAGCTTTCAGATTTGAAAAGCATGGATCTAGATTTCTGTGAGCATTGTATTTTTGGGAAATAAAATAAAGTGAGGTTTCTCAAAACTAGGTCAACAAAGAAGAAGCACAAGTTAGAGCTTGTTCACATAGACATGTGGGGACCAGCTCAGGTAGCTTCTATTGGAGGATCACATTATTATGTTTCTTTCATTGATGATGCTACAACAATGGTATGGGTTTATTGCATAAAGAGGAAATCTTATGTTTTTGACACATTTAAGAAATGGAAAGCTTTGGTTGAGAGTGAAATAGGTTTGAGATTGAAGTGCCTTAGATCTGATAATGGTGTTGAGTACTGCAACAATAAATTCAATAGTTATTATTCTATGAGTGGAATATGTAGAGAAAGGATGGTTCCAAGGACACCTCAACAAAATGGAGTTGCTAAAAGGATGAATAAAACAATAATGGAGTGTGCACGGAGTATGAGGTTGCGTGCTAATTTGCCCTTATAGTTTTGGGCAAAAGCTATAGATAGTGTGGTTTACCTAATTAATAGAGGAACTTCTACTGCACTGGATGGTGGAATTCTAAAAGAGGCTTGAATAGGTAAAAAGCTAGATCTTTCATTTCTTAGAGTTTTTGGTTCTGAAGCTTTTATGCACATTGATAAAGAAAATAGAAAGAAGTTGGATGCTAAATCTATGTGGTACACTTTCATTGGTTATGGTTTTGGAGATTTCAGATTTTGATTGTGGAATTTAGAAACTAACAAAATTATTAGAAGCCGTGATGTAGTTTTCAATGAGAAGGTGATGTACAGTGATCAACTCAAGAGGCTAAATAATTCTGAGCAAGGCATCTTGATTTGGAAGAGGTTATGATCCAAAATGAGCTCGCGGGTAAAAATCATCACTCATAGAAAAACATAAAGACCAACATTGGTTAGGTGTAAATTGACATCAGTTAGGTGGAGACTGACATCGATCAGGTGGAAATTGGCTTTGATTAGGAGGAATCGACATCGATCAGAGATGACCAGGATCAGTCACTATCAAAAGAAAATTTGGGCAGATAGTAAGTTGTAAATGAGTCTCAAACACCCATGAGGAGGTCTGAAAGGGTAAGTAAACACCCAATTTATTATTCCTCTTCTTTATACTACTCACTACTCACTGATGGTGGAGAACCAAAAAGTTTTGATGAGTTAATGCAGGTAGAATCTAGGAAATAGTGGGAACATGGCATGAATGAGGAAATTGATTCCTTAGAAGAGAACCATACGTGGGATTTGGTTGAGTTGCCAGTCGAAAAGAAAGCACTAAAAAACAAATGGGTATATAGGTTAAAGGAAGGAGAGAATGGATAAATGAGATATAAGGCTAGATTTGATAATGGTAGTTATACTATCTTGTTACTATATGTAGATGATATGCTTGTTGCAGGTTCACACATGCAGGAAATTATTGAGCTTAAGGTTAAATTAGGTCACACATTTGCCATGAAGGATTTAGGAGCAGCAAAAAAATTCCTTGGCATGAGTATTAAGAGAGACAAGAAAAATCACAGTTTGATTTTGTCTCAAGAGGATTATGTGAATAAGGTGTTGGAGAGGTTCAATATGCAGGATGCAAAACTAGTAAGCACACCTATAGCTAGACACTTCAAGTTGAGCAAAGAAAAGTGTCCTAAATCACATGATGAGGTTGAGTATATGAGTAGAGCTCCATATGCTTCAGCAGTTGTGAGCTTGATGTATACAATGGTATGTACTAGACTAGATATTGCCCAAGCATTGGGAGCTGTCAGCAAGTTTATGGCCAATCCAAGAAAGGAACACTGGAAAGTAGTTCAGTGAATTCTCAGATATCTGAGAGGGACCAGTAGTAGGCATTTATGCTATGGAGGGTCAAACACTTCTCTACATGGGTATGTAGATTCGGATATGGTAGGTGACTTGGATGGTAGGAGAAGCACCACAAGATATGTATTCACTATTGGTGGAATGTCGGTTAGCTAGATTTCAAAGTTGTAGGTTGTTGCCTTGTCTACTATAGAGGTAGAATACATTGCAGTCATAGAGGCTAGCAAGAAAATGATTTGGATGACTCGGTTCATGGAAGAGTTGGGAAAGAAGAAAGAGAGTTGCATATTGTGTAGTGATATTCAAAGTGCAATTCATTTGGCAAAGAATTTATCCTTTCATTCAAGAACGAAACATATATAGTTTAGGTACCACTTCATTAGACAGGTATTAGAGGATGGACAGTTGAAGCTGGAAAAGATCCATACAGATAAGAACCCTACTGATATGTTAACAAAGCTAGTAAAAAAGGAGATGGTGAATCTTTATTCAACTTTTGTTGGTCTTCAAGATTGAACTTGAGAGGGAGAAACAAGCCAAAAATGTTTAAAGGATGTTGTTGTATAGGAACAGGTGCAGTTGTTTATCTCCAAGTGGGAGATTGTTGAGTTGTGGAGCTAAAAGCTTCACTAATGAGATAATGTGGAGGTTGTTGGGCTTACATATTAATTGACATCGGTCAGAACCAATAGACATCGGTCAG
Source organism: Torreya grandis (assembly GCA_037957365.1). Taxonomy (NCBI): domain Eukaryota; kingdom Viridiplantae; phylum Streptophyta; class Pinopsida; order Cupressales; family Taxaceae; genus Torreya; species Torreya grandis. The sequence continues at coordinate 48,148 of JARHVA010003663.1, read as the reverse complement.
GGGTCGACCAACATCGATGGAATTTATCAAAACCAACTGACATCAATTAGGGGTCAGCCAGCATCGGTCATCTTCAGATCGACACTAACTTCTGTGCATTTCTAGAATTGCTATTTTTAGGAGAACAATTAGTTTGCATGTAAAGACTAAAATTAGTCTTGAGTCTATTTTTATAATTATTATTTGATTTGCAATTCTATTTAAGAGACCCATGGGGCAGTATTGTAATTTGAGCAGGATAAGCAAGATCAAGAAGATCTACAAGAATATTGTTCCATGATTGTTGTAGCAATCTAAGTTGATTGTAATTGATTGAGAGAGAGAGAGAGAACTCTTGAGGGAGAATTAATGTACATCTACGAGGTGTGAGGAAAGTGAGATTTCTTCATTGTATTTACTTCTGGAAGAGTTTAATACAAGATTGGTTATTTCTTGTATCTCCTATTATTTGTTGTTTTTGATTTCTCGTTACTTATTACTTCTTGTTTCAATTCCATGTTTAGTTGCTTATACAAATAATCAATTGTACTCTAAGATCTTGACACTTTAGAGAAATATTTTGACAAAGGTTTCTTGTCAAAGTGTCTCTTCACTTGCTATTGGTGACTAGTCATAGAAGCCATAGCCCAGTCCCTTACCTCTTAGAGCTCCATCAACTCACAGAACCTGATCTCTATGCTACTTCCTTCTTCTAATTGTAGCTGGTGAGTGAGGTCCAATGCTAGCAATCCAAGTGAGATGGGAAGCCTAGCTTCCCTTCCATATATGAGCATATATGGAGAGTTTCTAATTTCTCTCTTGAAAGTGATTTGATCGGCCCATAGAGCTATCTTTAGCTTGGCATGCCAAGTCCTCTAATTTTCTTCCATGGTCCTCTTTATGATTTTGATCAAATTTTTATTGGTGGACTCAGCCAGCCCATTCCCCTATGAGAAATAATTTGATGAAGTGCTGAGGTATATACTATACCTTAGCACCCATTCACTTGTTTTGGTTCCTAAAAAAGCCAAGGTATTATTAGAGATTATGGTGGCCAAGACCCCAAATCTTATTACCAGGTCTTCATAAAATTCTAGCACTACACTTTCATTTGCCTCTTTCAGAGCAACAACCTCCACCCACCTTGTGAAATAGTCTGCGGTATTCAAGACCCACTTGTGTCTAGCACTGGAAGGAGGATTGATCATCCATATGGAATCTAGGCCCAACTGCATGAATGGTTGCTCCACCTAAATAGGCTAGAGAGGCATGGCAGCTAACCATTATTTCCCATCAAAAAGTGCACACTTTTGGCACTTTCTTACCCAGGCATGGGTGTCCTTAAAAAGACTAGGCCAAAAATAGCCAGCTCTCATTATCCTTGTTACAGTAGTTCTAGGAGTGAAATGACCACTTGTTGGCCCATCATGGAACTCAGCCAGTACCTTATCAGCCTAGTTTGGGTCAATGCATCTTAGAAGGACCCTGGAGAGATACTTCTTAAATAATACTTCATTAACCGAGACATAAGGGAGAGACTAGAGTTTGAAGTACCTTCTTCCGATCATATCAAGACCCTATGGGTACTCACCAGTGAGAAGGAAATGCTTCAGGTCCAACGTCTAATCCTTTATGACAACTACCTCCTTTGTAGTGGCTACATCATGGATTAGCAAGCTATCTTCCCCTTTTTGCTTGAAGTCTGTAGCAAGCTATTCACACAAGCCTCTTCCACTCACCAACTTAGTGATCTTGATGTCTACATCATACTCCATCACTTTGGTGATCCACCCTACTCTTTTCTCATTCAGGTCTTGATTGGTCAAGAAATCCTTGACGGTAGGATGTGGGACCATGAGGTGAATCCTATTGTTAGACAACATATGCCTGAATTTCTTCAGGCTCTACACTACTGCCAAGACTTGCTTCTCTACATACATGTATCTGACTTCAAAATCCTCTAACCCTTGGCTAAAAAAAGTGAGTGGCTGCTCGAGGTCATCACCATTTGCTTGGGTAAGCATGGAAGAGATCACCTCTTCATTATTGAAAGTGTAGAGGTTGAAATCTTTGTTGAAGTTAGGGCTGATCAATGTAAGAGCCCAGGTTATGGCCTGCTTGATGGCTTCAAAGCTATCTTTTCTTTGTGTTGTCCACTTGAGCTCCTCACCCTTCCTCAACATAGAGGTTAGGGGCTTGACTATTTTTGTGAAGTTTGGAATGAATCTCTTAATGAAATTTATCCTACCAAAGAAACTTTGCAGGCCCTTCTTGTGCTTTGGTAGGGACATCTCTAGGATAGAGTAAACTCTCTCAAGGTCAATGGATAAGCCTTCCTTGGACACGATGTGGCTAAGGAGTTTCCCCTCATAAATAGCAAACACACAGTTCTTTGGATTAAGAGAGATGTTGAATTCCCTACACCTTTCAAAAATATGCCTGAGGTGTTCTATGTGTTAGCTCACTTCCTTGGAGAATATCATCACATCATCGAGGTAGACTAGCATGTTGTTGTTTATCAAGCCTCCAAAAGCCATGTCCATGGCTCATTAAAAGGTAGCACCAGCATTAGATAGCTCGAATGACATCTTCTTATAGGCAAACATTCCCCATTTAGTGGTGAAGGCCATTTTGTGCTAGTCACAGCCTTGCACCAAAATCTGATTATACCCTGAATAACTATCTAGGAGGGAGAAACACTCGCTACCTATTACCTTCTAAAGGATCCAATCCATGCTTGAGAGGGGATAATGATCCTTTAAAGATACTTTATTAAGTTCTCTGAAGTTGACACATAGGTTGATCTCCCCATTCTTCTTTATAACAAGAACAAGGTTGGCCAGCTAGGAGGAATGTTTGATTGGAAATATAATTCTAGACTCAATCAATCTAGCCAGTTCCCTCTACATGAGGGGCTCAATTGTTAAATTGATAGGTCTCTACTTTCGCATGATTAGCCTAGCACCTTCTTCTAATTCAATGGTGTGTTGGGTGAGTTTTGGGTTGAAACCCTTCAAGTCACTATAATCCCATGCAAAAACATCTATGAATTCCTAACACAACAAAATAAAAGCCCACCTTTCTTGAATCGTGTAGACTTTTCCAAATGCAAGCAGCTTGTACTTGAAGATCTCAACCCTTTCGTAATCCTCCTCTTTAGTTATGATTCATTCCTTGTCATTTCTCAATTGGTCATCTCCATTGAAGATGCTCTCAAGCATGACCAAACCCTTAGGGAGCTTATTGTTCTTCAATTGAACAATTTGATTGCCATATTGCTACTATAATTTCACCTAATTCTATGTTGCAAACTCAACTTCCTCCTGTAGGAAGAAAGCTATTTTTTGGTCACTTTCAAAAACTTGCCAATTTGCAATGTTGTTGGGGACAGAGGGCCGAACTACCACCTTTAAGTGGCATGAATGACAGTCCCAACTTATTTCCTTAGAAACATCAAACTGAGCACCAATTCCTGCTATCCTATCTACTTGTTTGTTCTGCTCTTTGGGAATGGAGGTGATGTTGAAAGTGAGGAAATCTTCCACCAAGTCCCAGACCCTATGCTTGTAAGACTTCAGTAAGGAATTCTTGGTTATATTCTTGCCTTTCACTTGATTTACAATCAGCTCGCTGTCTCCCAAACTTGCAACTCCTTGATCTCTCTTTTTCTTGCCCATTCTAGCCCATGGATAAGGGACTCATATTTTACAACATTACTTGTATAAGAGAAATGGAAATGAAAATCTAAAATGTACTTATCCTTTGAAGGGGAGACCAACATCGCCCCACCACCAACACCTAGCTTACTTCTAAAATCATCAAAGTATAGCTGCCATAGACCAATGTCATCTTGGCTAGACTTCATTATATTTGACATGAAGGCACCCTCTTCATGCATACAGTAGACTCCAAGGTCTACCTCCTCAATGAACTTGTAACGATCATGTTCAAAGTTATCATTTCCCCACTCATCTAAGAGTAGGTCTGTAACTCCTTCAAGAGCAGAGGATGGAGATTGGTCTATCTGGGACTCTTCCAGGTCGATAATGGTGTAACTAACATTCACTACCTTGGGTGAGTATGGTTCTAGATGGTCCTTGTAGAGTGGCTCAAACTCAATTTTTACCTTGGTCCCATACTTGGTTCTAAAAACTAGATATGACCAATTCACTGCTAGATAGCCACCTATCTTTGATGTGAAGTCCCTGGACAAGCAAATTGTGAAATAAGGAGGAACATTTGCTACCACTATATCATGGGGAATTGAGAAGGTTGGGCAAGCATGTAATGTCAAGCCTAAACCCTTCAAAATCTTAACTATTTTTGTAGGTGTCCCATCTAGCTGTAGGACTCCTTTATTCATCTCTTCATATTTCAGTCCCATCTTGTCAGCTATGCACTTGGGCATCACTGAGGTGCTAGCCCCACTGTCTATTATGTAGTTGTGTACCAAGAAATCCCCTATGACCAAGGATACATATAAAGGGGGAATTTTATCTTCTTATTTACCTGACCTAAATTGGAAGGCTATCCATTTGTCATCAAGACATTATCAATGCTTGCTAAGACAACTTGACAATCTAGCTCATGTAATTCCTTCCTCAATACATCCTTATATCTTAGAAGAGACAATGAATCCCATAAAGAGATGTTCATATGTAGCTTCTTCATCTGGTCAACTATATTAACCTGAGGACTGCTTACCTTCAAGCTTTCCTTGGGGTTGATTCCAACCTGAGGTGCAGGCTGAGGGGCTGAAGATACAAATGACTATCTAAAATTTGGGGCCTTCAAATTTGAGTGTGATGGAGGTGTTGCTAATGCTTGGGTGGTAGCCTAGGATTCTTCCATTGCTCTTCTCTTAAATATTGTGTTGACTGCAACATAGTCAGCCTGATCATCTATAACACCCACATAATTCACTGAATAAAATTCCCCTTCCAAATGATTCATTAAGGTAGAATCAGGTTGGGCCTAATTGTTACTCATGATAGGTTGAGTTGGAGCCTCAAAAATATAGGAATGAGTAGCTACCTGATTGTCTACATTCTATAAATAACTCATCATCTCATTTGTGTAAATAGCCTGTTCTTGACCATATCCCATGGTCGAATAACTTGGCTATTCCAGTACTAGATTTTTTTGAACCGGCACCATGACTTAAGATGATGAAGGGGGGCCTAGATTATAGTTTTGAAATGGCCTATTCTGAGTGAGCTAACCCTACCCTTGATTATAGTTTTTAAAAGGGGGTCTAGGGGCTTGACCATAACGATGGTATCCCTGATTCGGTTTGTTGCTTTGAGCTTTCTACCTTTTAAGAGCTACAAGTTTGTTTGACATGCTCTGAAATAGACTCTTAACTTCATGAAGCTCATTAGATGGAATAGTATCTAGTTTCTTAATGCTAGGTAGAGGGGCTAATGTGGGAGCAATGGTCTGAATTGGAGGCAACATTTCTGGGAAAAGTGGCATGTGGGGCTTAGGGGTAATTTTCCTAGCCTATACTAAGCAATTTTCGGTTGGTATGGCTATGTCATAAGTAACATGCAGTATATGCCCTCCCATGGATTGTATCATTACTACAATATCACTATTTAATGTCTTTAAATAATATAGGAAAGCATAGCTAGGAGTCGGTCTTACCAGGATTCGAATTATATCCCAAGTCTTTTGAAAATGCATGTTAAAATCCTGCATATACTCATGTGGAGCTCTCTTTATGGTCATCAATTTTTTAGTAAGCGAGAGTTCATTGCTCTTTTCCCAAAAATGGTTTATCAACTGAGTGCCCAATTCATTCAAAGAATGTATTGAATTTACAAGCAAGGTCATGTACCAGCCAAGAGCCTTGCCTTTGAGAGATAATGCTAGCAATCTGATGGCGATATTTTCCTCCATGACATTATGAATATTACAAAGGTTGGAAATATTCCTAATGTGCTCAATGACTATAATGGGTCCCTCTCCATCAAAATAAGGCACATTTTTTAAGGCTATTCATGGAATTGGATCATAACATGGGAGATTCAAGGGGCTTTGAGCATGAAAAGCCATAAAAGGCAATGCCATAGCTGGGATGGGTTGTAACTAGCACTCTAATACATATGCATCCCTTACAATAGGTCTAGGAGGGTGGATTGTTGGATAAGGATGGGTCTTCTCAAATCTTAGTCTTTTGGCTGAGTTTAAAGCCAACTCAATGAATTCAAAGGGGACCTCTTTAGAAGTAGACCTTGTGGTGATCTTAGGCATAGAAAGTTAAGAAACTATTCTTAATTTGAAAATTGAAGCTCTTACCAATGGAGTTGCTAGATGCTAAAAAACTTGATTTGGTGTAATAGGACCATCATCAATCCTAAAACCTTGCTGAGTTGAAAAACTATGTCTCACCGGGTGTGCCAAAACTGTTGATGTAAGAGAATGCACCCTTGGTAGGAGGCTCAGTTCCTGCCTTCTCCTCGTAACTATGGAAACTCCCCTCTCTCCTATGGGACTAGCGAAGCTAGAGGGGAGAGTCTCTAGATAAGGGCTAGCTCCCTTTGATGCATCATGTTCATTCTAGCAAGTGTTAACACATGCATAAATACGGATATATAATGGGGGGAATGAAAAGGGAGAAAGATTGTAGGAATAAAAATTACTCTAAGAAGGTGATACACCAAAATAGGTTGACCTTCTCACATCCACTCTTAAAATTAGGTAAAAACATACATACACTTCAGACTTGGCAAGAGGACCAGGCTGTAAGAAAATGCCTAGGAGGCTCTCATGAAAACACAAAAAATAGAGACTCACCAAGGTGATATGAAATGCACACTATAAGTAACTTCCTCTATTTTATACTCCCAAGTATATCTCTTCTCCTATCAGTTGCATAGATGGAACCTTGTAGACAACATATATGTTGGTGTTGAACCTATGAAATCATCAAGAAACAATGACTGAACACAAACAAACACTCAAGACATACTCAGAAATGTCTATCCAAGATAGAGGTAAAAAATGTGTTTACTGATTCAGGTGAAAATTTTCCAAGGCTATGCCTTACAAATGTGAAAGATTCTTTCTCAAAAAGACAAGTATCCAATATATAGAAGAAGAAAGGAGGCCTATTTGGTGCCCCTTTTCACAAGTGGCCAATCGCATCCCTGCATTGGGAAGAGCAGGCTAGTCAAACATTAATGAATTGCACCCCTTATCTATTTGTAAGGCAACTTCTTCAAGGTGATTTACATGATTTATCCACTCATTAATGTAAAATGGAGGAAACTAGTCACACTGCTAGCTATTTGCATCCCTTATGATGAATTCACTAAAACCGTTCCACCTGCCAGAGTCACTTCTCAAATTGGCACTTCCTTTTGCCACTTGGACTAACTATTTATCCATTCCATGCTTGGCTCCTAGTCCTTTCTTAATTTTGTCTCTTCTAGCTCCTTCAGCCCTTAGGGGCAAACATTCTGGCCGATCACTTCATTATAGGCTTTCTTTTCCATGGTTAGCACTCTCTCATTTGAAAAGGAATGGCTATTTCACTTTTTTAACTTTGACATTTACACGGCTGTCATTGATTTGAATACTAATGGCTAATTTGTTTTGTTAACTTTGACATCCTTCGGTACATCACCGTCCTCATCACAATGTCATCGAGTCCATATGGCTTCTTCTACGGCTTATCTTCCTTGGCCCTCCATGAGCACTCTTTCCTTTGTCTCTATCACCTTCCCAAAGGGACGATAACCCTTCAGCCTTCAAAAATGTCTCCTTACACTCAGCTGAGAGTCCCTCGCAAGGGCACCTACCCTTTGGGGTCCTTTAATGGGTCACTTTGTACTCTGGATTGCCCCTCGGGCTCTTGCAGACATCTTCTTAGGTCTTGTTTGCTTCATGCATTTTGAGTTGTGCCTGAATTCTTTCTAACTTTTTATCTGAAGGAATTTCTTCAGGCAAAAAGTCTAAAGGAATTTGAGACTTAGTCAACTTAGTCAATTTTGACAAATTTGAACTTTGAACTTTGAACAAAACTGAACTCACCTGGGTCCTTTTCTTTGAAGTGTCTGCCCTCTACTAGGGCATTTTGAACTTGAAGGCTCCCCTTCAGCCAAGGGCATACACTTAAACTAAGTTGTTGAACCAAAAATGGTTCAACAGTTTAAGGGTTTAACCATTGCGCACTGATGGACTAGAGAACTAAGGTTAATGAACTTCTTGTTTTGAATCAAGCCCATTGAACCAAGATCATTAAACCAAAAATGGTTCAATGGTTCAATGGTTCAACCATTGAGTGTTGATGAACTTCCTTTGTTGATTGAACCACCACATTGAACCAAAAGATTGAACCATCTGCTTTGAACCATGTTCGTTGAACCAAAAATGGTTCAATGGTTCAACATTTTTTAAATTAAGATATTGAACTTGAAGATGAACCTTTTGAACCAAAGGTCATTGAACCACTTGAACTAGGCCATGAACCAAACTCATTGAACTTGAGCAACCTAAAAATGACTGGCAAGGATAGCAAGGGAAGAAGGGGACCAAAAAAATTTCCTGTGGGCAAAATTTGGTCAACAATTCTTACTCTTAGTTTTTACCTTGTTCCTAGGATGTGATGCTACTAATGCTTTTTGAGAGGTAAAAGACTCAAGGTGAGACAAATTGGATTCCTCCCTAGTAAGTATCTCATAAAAAAAATCTAGCTATGGAATTTTGAATGTGACACATAAGGCATCCATACTAGAGAAAAAGGTATAAGCAAAGATTTATAATGGGCGAATCAACTTAGAAAAAATCAAGTACACACACCCTCCTTTCTTATCTTGTCCACTCCCCTTCAACTATATCAACAAATACTTAAACTTAATGAGGTAGTCTATAGTAGAGGCAAAGTCATATCTATATTGAGTGAAGTAATCTCCTATTCAAGCTACAAGGCTCTCAAGTGATTTACTTTCCCAAATATACCCTTTAGCTTATCCCATATTTTGAATGGAGTATCACTCTCATCCAAATGAAATAACGAACTGTCACTCATAAAATTCCAAATTAAGCCCATACACTCTTGAAACTTACATTGGTACTAAAATTTTTCAAACTCACATGTAAATTATGGTTAATTTTCATTCATTAGGGACCATAATCCTTTGCATTTTATGATTATTTCCATTCAAGATCTCCATGTATGGTAATTGTGTATAATCAAAGACTCATAATGTTTAGTACTAAAATTAGAATCCATGATAATGAATCACCAAAGAATATAAATAGTGTAAAAGGGTATATAAAATCAACACTGAGATAACCCCCCCCACCAAAAAAAAAGATTTTATTAAGGACCCCCCTAATTTGATAATTTATAAAAGTACCATGTTTTTACAAACTAATGACACCAATAGATAGATAATAATAAAAATACACTTTAAAAAAAAAGATAACTCAAACTCATATTACAGTTCAAAAGTTAGAGGCTTTATAAATTATCGTAAAATGAGTCAAAACATTAAAAAAACACTACAAACATATTTTAGTGACCAAATATGAAAAGAATGTATGATTCAAACCACTCATTAGAAATATAATAGAACCATAGATGTAGTTAATTAAACCAAAGTGAAAAAATATCCTTTTGTTTACCTTAGTATATGTCCAAGTGAAATATGCTTCCTTTTAAAAGAAAAAATATAGCTTAAATAAAAATACTGAAATATACAATTTTTATTTTTCTCACTTAGAAGAGAGAAGACTTTTTTAAGAACATCTAGGACTATGTGAAAGAGATGTCAATTATAAATGGCTTCAAATCATATCTCACTTGATCTTTCTTCCTCTAAAATAGTACCTAGAGTACCATCCAAGACTAAATTAAATGGAAATAATGATACACTCTTTTAGTTTTCAAAAACAAAATGGAGAATTTTATAGGAAGGCATGTTTCAATGCCAAGCTAGTAAGATATGGACTCCCATAAATCTCTATGTCACCCATGTAGACGAAAAATGTGACTCCAAGTCTAGTGCATAAGACAAAAGAGGAATAAAAAATGTTGCTGGAACTTTCAATGCTCCAGCTTACACCTCAAAAAGTGTAGGCTTAAAATAAAACCTAGTCCTTTCTCCTTACAAGTAGATGATTCCTCTTTCACTAATACCAATCTATCAGACGACTCCTTATAAAGTGAAGGTCTAAGAATAAAACATATCTTAATACTCTCAATAGCTTCCATAGGTGCTTCAACACCTCCTTTTAGCTGAGTTCTAATGTAGAGTTATAGAAGGTGATATGCAAGTAAAATAAAAATTACAATTCTATAAGGAGACTATAATGGTGACACCTCTCAATTCGTAAATCCAACACAGCCAACTAATACCTCTTCTCACCTCCCATGCACTAGTATCCTCTACCACATAGATTGTCTTCACTCTAACATGATTTCTCTCTAATCTATAATGTTTTGTAAAAATATTCTAACACCCCTTATTGATGGTAGTTGATATCCATTTATAGGCCAAACTTATAAAAACAAAAAATAATTCTAATGCATTTTTCAAAAAATAACAAGGGTTCCTACCTTGCCTTCAATGCCTCACTTCCACTCTCATGTTCAAAGCACAAAGATCAACTAAGAATTTCTAACACCAAGCTAGAAATAATAATGAACCCTAAAGTGCCTCTTTTCAATGCTTGAAACATAATTTATTCATAACTTCAATCAAATCCCCTCTCCAACATTGTAGATTTTGAAGAGGGAAAAAGAAAAAACTAAGGATGTGCATCAAGGTACGAAGCAACAGAGGTAAGGAAAATTTTTGACAACAAATTGTAATAGTGTGGATGGATGCAACACCTCAAAGCTCTAATACCATGATAGTAATGGTGAAGAAACATTCCAACCCAATATTTTGAATTTTTTATAATAAAAACATCACAAAATGAATCTATATACAGATGATTACAAAACAAATCAAGTCAATTTTTATTCAAAAAGAGATGCTAGTAAAAAGTAAATCCCTTGAATAATTAGGAAAGGCACAACAAATAACTAGACCAACTAACCAATGTGGGATAAATCCTCACATAAGACAAACTCACAAAAGGACAAAAAAGGTTAGATAATATAATAGCAAACATGAGAATACATACTCTAACAACACATTAAGGTTTCATATAAAATCATTCAACTAAAAACATATTCAAATAGTAACCCTACTCAAAATAGAGTTTGTATCTCCACACAAAAACACTCCATAACAAAACCCACTTGATCCATGTAAGGAAAATAATAACACAATGCTTTATAAATGAAACACAATAGATCTATGTTTAAATAACACATATAAAGTGAAATATAGGCTTATCGTGAGTCATATTAACTTCAAAATTCACCTATAGTGTTTCCTTGAACATTTTAAGATCAACCAACAAATACACATATCAAAAACAAAACATTCATTAAATTTACTTACTTTTCAAAAATGTAGTAAACCATAAGGTTGATATTTCTTATTCCAACACCTTACTCTCTTTTCCTCTTCTAAGTTTATGGAGAAAAATGATCATCTATTTACTTCTCAATGTCACCATAGATTGCAATCCAACCACAAGAGGATAAATTCATAGTCTAAAAGAGTAACTCCATGTTCCCTATGATCTCATTATGTTCTGACAAAAATGTAACTATAAATTACTATACAAACCTCCATAGACCAGTTGAACACTATCCCAAGTTCCCATGGATTATACCACCAAATTGGTAGTATCAACCTAGGGTTGGATTCAATGATAAAAATGAAACTAAAATTCCAAATCATTCAAAAGGTTATTTGATGGTGGAAACCTTGGTGGTCATTCCATCATGACCTAATCAAAAACGAAGGTCAACAAATAAACCTTTGACCATAAATTAATTTCGATAACATGGTGTTTATTGATCAAACCTATTCAAGGTCTTGAAATATGGTCTCAAGACATCATGACCACCTATAAATCTAACAACATCATGGCCGAAACAACTAGAGTGAAGAAACTAAACAATCACTAAGAGTCCAATAATAATGAGTGGATTAATTCCAACATGAATACTCATTAAAATGAATGGTAAGATCAATAAACCAACTAGTCAAAACATATTCAAAGACCCAGTCATAAAAAAACCATGTTGACTTCTAAACATTAGCACTCACAAATAACAAGGCTCATAACCAACATCAAGATAATATATTCAATCAAGACAATCATTAGCAACATCAATAATCCAAGTCAAAATCAATACTTAGAATAGGGAGAGAATATATAATTAAGATAAAATAACACTCATAAATTTGGTACATAAATACATAAATGAATTAGTAAATAATTAAATTCTTAAATTTTTTTCATATCTCAAAATAAGGTATCAAAATATTTTTTGATGCTCTTTAACCTTTTCATTCCCAGGCTTATAAAATCCACCATCAAACCTAGCTCATTAACATGTTCCTACAGTAATAGAATATGACATCAATTTTTTTTGAATAAGGTATAAATATCTAATTAATAATGTAAATTTTAAAGTATATATAATATTCCAACATGATAGATGGAACCGGAGATGGAGGTTTTGGCTGGGCGCGAAGGTGGAAATGGCGGCCCGATGGCAGGCCCCAGGAGGGAAGGAGCGATGCCTGGGGCAAGTTCGGCGGCTCAGGCAGAATTTTATTCTAGTGAAAGGACCAAACTAACCAAGGCTAATGGCTGCTTACTCCGAAGCAAGGATAGACCAGTGCTGATTATACCTCAAGAGACAGTCCAGGAGGACGTTGAATATTTGTCTTCACATACCCTTATCTGCAAATTTCTGGGTATTAGAATCCCTGTGGTGGCTTTGGAAGCGTGGATCCGGCGCTCATGGATTATTGAAGGGGATTTTGACATAATGTTAGCAGGAAATAGCTACTTTCTGGTAAGTTTTTCTTCTGTGATGGATCGAAATTGTATTTTTGAAGGAGGCCCATACTTCTATGAGCGTGTAGGATTATTTCTTAAACCCTGACATGTGGGCTTCAACTCGGCTGATGAGCTTCCAGCGTGTGTCCCAGTCTGGGTCCGTCTTCCTCGGCTGCCACTTGAATTTTGGAGAGAGGATATACTCAGGCAAATAGCGGCTATGCTGGGAACACCAGCAGCGATTGCACACCAATCGTTAGACAAGAAAGTGATATCTTACGCCCGCATTTGCGTAGATATGGATTTGAATAACCCGCTGCCAGACTCTATAGAGATTTGTATGGGGTCCCTGTCATGGATCCAATAGATAGATTATGAAGCCATTCCTTTCAGGTGTAGAATTTGTCATATTTATGGACATCTACATCGTCAGTGTCCTCAGGCTGTCAAAGATTCAGGAAGTGGCCATGATTCCTCAGCGCCAAACACTGCCCATGCTAGAAAAGAAAGTTGGCATCAAGTACGACCAAAAAATGGGAAAAATCACTCAGATAAGCTGGGGAAGGGTGAAGTTTTAAATAATGCGAACCTGATGTAGGGGACAGGTGATCACTCACAGGCTGGGCAAGACGGCTTCATGCCAGTTAGAAGGCGAGCGAGAGGACGTGGACGGAAACGAGGGAATGCAGATAGGCAGGTAGACTTGGGGTTTAATAGGTTTGATGCCCTTGACTGCATGGCCTTAGAAGATGGTATTCCGATGGATGAACAGGGAGAGGTTATGGAGATATCTAAGCAATTTGATGACATCCATGAAGGTCAAGAACTGATGATTCAAACCCCTGTAGAAAATGCTTTGGGAAAGGAAGAAGGATTGATAGAGACTTCCTGTGGAAGGAAAGAAAAGGAAGATAGATGGGCTGATGTGGTTAAGGCAGGAGATGCTGGAAAAAAGGAAAAAGGACCTGCTATGGCACTTAGACTGGCTCAGAAACAATTCAAAAAGGCCACCTTGACAGTGCCTTCCAAAAGTGGGCGCAAAAAGGACCAAGACAAACTTAAAATTACAGGTGATTTGCTTGTGGAGGCTGGGGTTGTAAAAACCTTGGATGAGCATTTCCCCCAACCCATTTAATGATAGTCCTATCATGGAATGTAAGGGGTCTGAATAGCTCCCCTAGACAAAAAGCTATAAAAAGCTTGGTGTGGAAACATACACCGGATATTGTATGTATTCAGGAGACTAAATTGACGGTAGATTCACTTTTTGCTTATACGCCAAATATTTGGCCTACAGGTCAATGGCAATGTGTAGGTGCACGGGGTTGCTCAAGAGGCATAGCTATGGGATGGGACCCAAGGAAAATTCTGCCCATGCATTGGGTTACCAACATTTCAGCCCTTTCTGTGGTGGCGTCCTCTTTTGAAACTGGCGAAGTGTGCTTGATAACCACAGTGTATGCACCTGTAAACATGGAGGGGCAACTGCAGCTGTGGGATCACATCCGTTATATCCGAACTTGCTTTCCATTTCTGCCGTGGATTGTTACAGGTGACTTTAATGCGGTGCTGAATATGGAAGAGAAAAGAGGAGGAGTGAATCAGTTAGGGCCTTCTTCAGAATGCTTTCGCCAAAATGTAGAAGTCCTCCGCCTCTCTGATGTCAAACCGGCGAATGGGCGCTATACTTGGTGCAACAGAAGATCAGGTAATGCTGCCATCTCAGAACGCCTTGACAGATTTTTAGTTTCTTGCTTTTGGCAGTCTAGTGCCATGTCAATCACCTCCAAAATCTTAGATTGGAGTGGATCTGACCATTGGCCTATTAAGCTATCCATTGGATATATTGGGGGACCCAAAAAGCCACCCTTTAAATTTCAATTGATGTGGCTTAGAGATCCTGGTCTTCATGACTGTATTGACCAATGGTGGAGGCAAGGTGGTCCTGCTTTTGGGACAGTGATGTACTCCTTTTGTAAAAAGCTCCAGTATGTTAAAAGAAAATTGCAAATTTGGAATAGAACTTGTTTTGGTAATTTAACATGTAGGAAGAAGAAGGTGCAAGAGCAGCTAGATGAAATAACCAGAAAGATAAGGGAGGATGGACTCTCAGACAGCCTTCGTTTGGAAGAAGCAAGAGCTGCAAATGCTGTAGCGGAATGGGAACTGAGAGAAGAAATTTATTGGAAATAGAAAGCCTGCATAGATTGGTTACAGGAGGGTGATAAGAACACAGCTTTTTTCCATCACTCGGTTCAAGCTCGCCGCAACAGGAATTTTATTACTTCTCTTGTCACTCAGGATGGGACTTGTCTTACCTCTTCCCATGCTATTAATAGAGAAGCTATTCGGTATTTTTCTGAACTTTTCACCAGTGATCCTGTACCTGATGAAGGGGCAGAAAATACTGTTTTAGATTGCATTCCTAAATTAGTGAATGAGGATATGAATGACAGGATTATGAGGCCAATTGCTATGGCTGAAGTGGAGGAGGCGGTTTTCAGTATGAAGAGAGGCAAAGCCCCTGGGCCAGATGGATTTTCGGCAGAATTCTTTCAAGACTTTTGGGATATCATTAAAGGGGATTTGATGGAAGTGATTCAGGAATCTTACTTCAGCAAGGACATGCTTAGAGCCTTGAATGCTACATTCCTTGCTCTTATTCCAAAAAAGGAGCAGGCTGATAAGTTGGACATGTATAGACCTATTGCGCTATGTAATGTGATATACAAAATCATTTCTAAACTCATTGCGCAAAGGCTGAAAGGAATCCTTTCTAGTATTATTTCGGAGGAGCAGGGTGGATTTGTTGCTGGGAAACAGATATTAGATGGGGTGGTGATTGCTTTGGAGGCCATTCATTCTATGAGTACTTCACAGGAGAGGGCTATGTTCATTAAGCTTGACCTGGCCAAAGCTTATGACAGAGTTAGCTGGAGATTTCTGAGCAAAATTCTTACGGCTTTTGGCTTTAATCAGGATTGGATTAGATGGGTGCTCAGTTGCATTTCTACGCCCTCCTTCTCGGTCCTTATAAATGGAGCACCCTCTGAGCTTTTTAAGGCCTCGAGAGGCCTTCGCCAGGGAGATCCGCTTTCACCGTATCTGTTCATCATTATGGCTGAGGGGCTGGGGCGGCTATTCAAAGATCGGGTCTCCCGAAATATGTTACATGGCTGGAAGTGGGGGAGAGATATATCTTCCTTGACTCATCTGCAATTCGTAGATGATACTATCTTAGCTGGGACAGCTAGAATCAGGGAAGCGTCAGCTTTCCGATCCACTTTGGACAATTACTTGCAGGCCTCTGGACAAAAAATAAATGATCATAAGTCCTCAATCTTCTTTTTCAATACGCCCGAGGCTATTCAGAGA
This sequence comes from Torreya grandis, assembly GCA_037957365.1. Lineage (NCBI taxonomy): Eukaryota > Viridiplantae > Streptophyta > Pinopsida > Cupressales > Taxaceae > Torreya > Torreya grandis. The sequence goes on along the minus strand of JARHVA010003663.1, from coordinate 31,873 downwards.
AGGATTTCTGCAATTCTGAGGTTTCAGACTCAAACACTTCCTGTGACTTATTTGGGTATTCCCATAGTTGTAGGGAGGCAGCCCAGGCTTTTTTGGCAAAATGTGTTGGACAAGCTAAGACAGAAAATTAGTCATTGGACTCACCGATGGTTATCTACGGCTGGTAGAGTGATCCTCCTTCAATCTGTTATACAGGCATTACCTATATACCATAGCATGGTGCAGGTTGCTCCAACTTATTTCCTAAAAGAATATGATGCCCTCTCTAGGAAGTTTCTTTGGAGTGGGAATCTTCAAAATACGAAATGGAGTCTTATCAATTGGGCAACCGTGTGCAGCCCAAAGCATGATGGAGGGCTTGGTTTACGATCGGCTGTATTGGCTAGCCAAGCTTTAGCTGCTAAATTATATTGGAGGTGGTGCGCGAATCAGTCTTCCCTATGGGCCCGCATTCTGACAGCGAAATACTTTTCGGGTGCTGCCTCACAGGATGTCTCCAGGTTTCCTCTGGAGGGTAGAGGTTCGATGGTGTGGGGCACCCTTAAGGCTGGTGCACAGTTAGTGAAGCAAAGCCTGTTTTGGGTGTGCAACAGTGGAACAGAGGCTTTCTTCTGGGAAGACTCATGGGATGGTGCGCCACCCATTTTAGTTTCACATCCTCATCTGCAAACGCTTGCTGAATCCTTTCAGGCTGCTGGCTGGAACAAAGTAATGCATTATAAGGAAGCTGTTAGCATAGGTTCGTATATTGACTACAGATGGAAAAATTCCTCTGATTGGCCACTTGGAGGCTCCGTGGAGGAGAAGAACGAATTAGTTCAAATCCTTGCGACCAGAGGATGCAATTCTCTGCAAGGAAGTGATGTGCTAGCCTGGGGTGGAGAGACTACTGGTCAGTACTCTGTTTTTGCTGGGTATATGCTTTTGAGTCATCAAATTTTCAATAGAGATCAGGTCTGTTGGGGAAAAAAGGTGTGGAACCCGATATCTTGGCCAAAATGCAATTTTTTCATGTGGCTCCTTACTCACAATAAATGTCTCACCTGGGACAATTTGTGCATTCGTGGCTTTCAGGGGCCGTCAATTTGTGTGCTCTGTCATAATGGTGAAGAAACAGGGGCGCACTTATTCTTTCAATGTCATTTTGTCAAACAGTTGTGGCACCTGTGGTGGTCTGCCTGGGGCGCCCCTTGCCACCATGTTCATTCATTGAATGAGTTTTGGGATAAATTGGGGCACGCTCCAGCTAAGAGTTCCATTTTGCAAAATGCCTGGGTCGTTGGCCCGACGTTTATATTATGGAATATTTGGTTGGAACGAAACAGGAGAGTGTTTCGGGGTGCGCAGCTTGAGCTTAGCTCGCTGTGGACGAAAATTCGCTACTCGCTGCAGGAATCTCTGCAGTTCAAATGTTTGAGAGGCGCGAACCTGGACGTGGAAGTGACTGGGTTTTGCCTGCGCCTTGGACTGGCCCTTAGCCCGAGCTTGGAGTCTGGGAAGAACGGAGCACCGTTGAATGGGAGATGTCCAAAGATGCGACCAGTCAATAGAAGTGGTCGCTGGACTCCCCCTGAAGCTGGTAGAATAAAAATAAATACAGACGGTTCCTCAAGGGGGAACCCAGGTGAGGCTGGTGTTGGCGGGATTGCGCGAGATTGTGCAGGGAAGATCGTGCTTCTTTTCTCGATCTATAAAGGATGGCACACAAATAACCATATGGAAGCAATGGCGATTTTGGAGGCTCTGAAGACCTGCTGTCAACAGGGATATAATGAGATTATCTGCGAATCAGATTCGCAAGTTGTGATAAATTTGGTTAATGATGGGCCTACTGGTAAAGTAGATTGGAATTTAAATGTTATTGCTCATCAGATTAGGAATTTACGTGCTTCTTTCAGGTATAGTTCTTTCAATCATATTCCCCGGGAATGGAATAGTGTTGCCGATCGACTTGCCAAATGGGCTTCTGAGAACGGTCCTACGTGGAATATCACAGATCAGGGAAGACTCCCTACTAGTATGTATCAGGATTTGATTCACATGGTGGATCAGGAAAACAATCTGTAACTCTGGCCTGCTTGTTTCTGAATAAATTTTTACCCCCGTTTAGTTTTTAAAAAAAATATATATATATTCCAACATGACATTTAATGCATATGATACAATAATCTTCGAATACAATAATGAATCATAACCAATAATTAATGATAATAGAGTCATAATACTTGAATCAAAGTCAAATTATATAGTAATATATCAAAGTGCCAAACAAAATAAAGCAAAATATGATATTAAAATGTCTCAAATAACAACTATTAGTGCATCAATTAGATTAGTTATGACATCATTCTCATCTTAGATAGGATCTATCCTGGTGACTAGTTAAATAACAAGCAATAATACTATCTAAAAATATGCTCATTTTTCTAAGTATCACTCCTTTCACTCAGTAGATCTCATTAGACTAGAACTTTTAAAATATCTATATTTCTCAACTTAATGTTGTGATAGTCTAGGATACTTATGTGTTCCAACTACATCTTTTCCTCTTTCATAACTTGATTTTTTTCTAATGCAAGATATAAGGATAAAATATGTATTTTATCAATAAATCCACATGGAATATATCATGAATCCTAGATAGATAAGGTGGAAGGATCATCTAATGGGAAATAGGACTAATCTTTTCTAACATGTCAAAGGGTCCAACAAAATGTGGAGCTAAATTGGAAGTCTTTCTAAACATGATTGAGCTCTTTTAGGGTCTAACATACATAAAAAATTTATCACTAATATTAAATTCATAAGTTGTTTTTTTCTAATCAAAATCTCTTTTTCCAATCTGAAGCAACTTTAATTTTTTTTTTATCATATCCATTTGTTTATCATACTCTTATATTACATCATATCCAACAATATCTCTATTTTCCAAGTTGTTCCATTTAATTAGGGTTCTACATTTGGTACCATGCAAAGGTCTAAAATTATCCATTTTAATCACATAATGGTATGAGTTATTATAATTAAACTTAACCAAATGTTTATAATCTTCCCACTTAGTTTTTTGATCCATGACATACATTCTCAGCATGTCCTCAACTACTTGGTTAAGCCTCCAAGTTTGACAATCCATTTTTGGATGATATGAACTAAAATTTAACCAATTTTGAAATATTACAATCAAATTTCTAGTAATGAAGTGATTGATCATGGTAAATCTATCAATTAATACCAAAATAGTGTCATGTTTATTATGTGACTTTAGAAATCTCTAAATGAATCCAAGTGAGAGTATAACCCACTTACATCTTGGTATAGTATGAGAATATAAAAAATCTCTAGAGTGATGATGTTTAGCCTTAACATTCTAACATTATAATCATTTTTCCATAAAATCAACAATATCATGATTCAAACTAGGCCAAAATTAATGTCTTTTCATCTCACATGTCATCTTTGTGACACCCATATGAGAAAAATGATGTGTTATATGCACTTATTTCAACACTAAACTCTACAAGTCTCTACATTTGGGCACATAAATTCTATTATAATTCCTTACAATGCCATATATTTCAACATAGAAATTATCAAACTCCTTTACCATAGGCTTCTTTGCCAAACCTAATCTTACTTCATGGCAGAATTCATCAATAAGTTATTATTTTAACATAACATTTCTAAAATTTCCTTGTGAAATAGATAAGATAACAAGGTATGTGTGGTGGATTAGGGCATCAAAAACATGATTTTACTTGACTTTAACATGGTAAATGTCCATTTCAAAATTACTTATAAATTATAGCCACCTACATTGGTGTGCACTTAATCATTCTGGAAAAACAAGTGTTCCAATACGTAGTGATGATACTTCAACCTAAAATGTTTTCCCAATAGAAAGTGCTTCCATTTATTTAAATCATGGATTATAAAACCAAGTTTCATGTCATGTGTAGGTAATTGTTTTCATGCTTTTTAAGCTTTCATGACTCATAAACTACAACTTTGCCATCTTGAGTTGAAATACCACCATAACATTCCTTAAAAACATCAACCTAGATTTCAAAATTACCATTCAGATCAAGAATAAAAAGTATAGGTGTTGTATTTATCAACACATTAATCTTATTCAAAGTAAATTGACATTGAGGAGTTTGAACAAATTGTTTGCCCTTGCGCTTCAAAGAAGTAATAAAATTGGCTATGCTAGAAACATTTTACACAAACTTATGATAATAACAAATTAAGCCCATAAATGTACATACTTAGTGTAAATTAATAGGATTATGACACTCTTGAATAGATTTTATCTTTGTTGGATACATAATAATACAATCCGTATAGATGATGTGGTCCAAATAGTGAATTTCAGACTAAAAAAACACACATTTGGAAAGACTTACATATATCTTATGTTGTCTTAGCCTTTGAAGTAATAACATCAAGTGTTTTTCATGCTCAACCTCTTTATTATAATAGATAATAATTTCATCTAAGAAGGCAAGAACAAATTTAGCCATATAATCCCTAAAGACATTATTCATCAAATTCATAAATGTAGATGGTGCATTTGTTAAGCTAAAAGTTATAACAATGAACTTGTATTGACCATATTGAGTTTGAAAATCTATTTTATGAACATATTCTTCCTTGATTATCAGTTGATGGTAACTTACTATTATCTCTGTTGGGGATCAACCAACAATATGATTACACTTATGAAAGCAATAAACTGCGAAATTAAATCAGATAGATAAGTAACTAGAATGATAAATAACAAGAACAAGAGATACAAGAAACCACCCTGAAAACTTGTATTAAACTCTTTATAGAAGGAATACAATTGAAGAAACTTCTTTCTTCCACACCTCTCTCAGATGTACATATCTCTCTCTATATCTCTTTCCCTCAAGAGCTCTCTCTCTCAAGTACAATCAACTCCAACAACCTGGATTGATTCACCTATACAATTATGTACTATTCTTCAACATTCAATACATTAAACTACAATAAGCTAAGAAGATCTAATTATACATATATAATTAGGAGACTTGAGCATGCACTTACAACCAATAGTTAAGCCTCTTGAATAAGGGCTCTAAAAATAGTCTTACTAATAATAGAGACACGGACTTAAGACTACAACTTAAACTCATCATGCAAACACTCTATTTTGTCCACGAAAATAGCATTCTAGATGCACAAGTAACCGACACCAGTTCTTGCCTGCTTGCCTATGACCGACGTTAGCCGATCTCCTGCCGACACTGGCATCTCTTGAACTGCATTCGACCGACGTCGGTCACTCCTGACCGATGTCGGTGACTGTGTGAACCTACAACTTTGGTAATGCACTCCTTGGTGAAGCTTTTAGGCTCCACACCTTAACAATCTCCCATTTAGAGATAAACAACTGAACCAGTACCTGTATAACAATATCTTCTAGCTCCTCCATCTTCAACTCAATCATGAAGACCAACAGAATTTGAATGAATATTTAACTTTTCCTTTGTAACCAGCTTGGTTAACATATCAGTAGGATTCTTGTCTGTATGGATCTTCTCCAGCTTCAACTCACCATCCTCCAATACTTGCCATATGAAGTGGTACCTAAGCTGTATGTGCTTAGTTCTTGAGTGAAAGGCTGAATTCTTAGCCAAATGAATTGCACTCTAACTGTCACTATACAATCTGCAACTCTCATGCTCCCTTCCAAGCTCTTCCATGAACTGTGTCATCCATATCATCTATTTGCTAGCCTCTGTGGCTGCAATATACTCTACTTCTATAGTTGACAAGGCAACAACCTTCTACAACTTTGATATCCAGCTAACCGCCGTTCCACCTATAGTGAAAACATATCCTGTGGTGCTCCTCCTACCATCCAAATCACCTGCCATATCTGAATCTACATAACCATGTAGATAAGTATCTGAACCTCCATAACACAAATGCTTATTGTTGGTTCCTCTCAGATATCTAAGGATCCACTGAACTGCTTTCCAATGTTCCTTTCCTGGATTGGCCATATACTTACTTACAACTCCCACTGCTTGGGCAATATCTAGTCTAGTACACACCATTGCATACATCAAACTCCCTACTGTGGAAGAATATGGAACCTTACTCATGTACTCTACCTCATCATGTGAATTAGGACATTGTTATTTACTCAACTTAATATGTCCAGCCAAAGGTGTGCTTACCAGTTTTGCATCCTGCATGTTGAACCATTTCAACACCTTGTCCACATAATCCTCTTGAGACAAAATCAACCTGTGATTTTTCCTATCCCTCTTAATGCTCATGCCAAGGATTATCTTTGTTGCTCCCAAATCCTTCATAGCAAACATTTGAGCTAATTTCATCTTAAGCTTAGAGATATCCTGCATGTGTGATCCTGCAACTAGCATATCATCTACATACAACAATAGAATAATATATCTACCATTATCCAATCTCTTAAAATACACGCAATGGTTAGATTGACACCTACTATAGTCATGCTCAATCATAAACCTATCAAATCTCAAATACCACTGTCTAGGAGCTTGCTTGAGGCCATACAAGCTTTTCTTCAGTCTACACACTAACTTTTCCTTACCTTTGACCTCAAATCCTTCTGGCTATTCTATATATATTTCCTCATCCAAATCTCCATGAAGAAACGTTGTCTTAACATCTAGCTACTCAAGATGCAAATCCTCAATAGCAACTGAAGATAGTACAATCCATATAGAAGTCATTTTAACAACAGGAGAAAAAATCTCACCAAAATCAATACCTGGCTTTTGTGCAAATCCTTTCGCTACCAGTCTAGCCTTATATCTCATCTATCCATTTTCACCTTCCTTCAACCTGTAGGTCCATCTATTCTTCAGTGTCCTCTTACCAGCTAGCAACTCAACCAAATACCATGTTTAGTTCTCTCTTAAGGACTCCATCTCCTCAACCATGCCACGCTCCCACTGACTCTTGGACTCCACTTGTATTGCTTTTTCAAAACTCTCTGGTTCTCGACCATCAGTTAGCAATAAATAGAATAATGAAGGGGAATATCAAATTGGAGGCTTACTTACCCTTTCTAACCTCCTGATGGGCATCTAAGACTCATTCACAACACGCTGTCCACCCAAATTCTCTGACAGTGATCAACCTCGGTCACTTCCAAGCCTGTTACTGGCTGACATTAGTTTTGCCTGACCGATGTTGGTGCTTGTCCTATCGACGTCGGTCTCTATATGACCGACATCGGTTTATGTTCTGTTGACATTGGTTCTTGCCCTGATGATGTCAGTCTCTATCTTTTCCTGCAAGTGATTATTTCTTTTTCCCACGAGCTCATATTGGACCGTCACCTCATCCAATTCACCATTTCTCTGCCCAGATTGATTCAGCTTATTTAGCTGATCACTATACATCACTTTTTCATTAAAAACAACATCATGGCTACTAATTATCTTGTTAGTTCCTAGATTCCAAAATCTAAAACTAAAATCATCTGAGCCATAGCCAATAAATGTGCACCTCATAGACTTAGCATCTAGCTTCTCTCTATTTTCCTTATCAACGTGCACAAAGGATTCACAACCAAAAACTTTGAGAAATGATAGATATACCTTTTTACCTATCTATGCCTCTTTTGGAATTCCACCATCCAAAGCTGTAGTGGGTCCTCTATTAATCAGGTACACTGCAGTGTCAACAGCTTTTGCCCAAAACTTTAAGGACAAACCAACATGCAATCTCATACATCTTACATGCTCCATGATTGTTCTGTTCATCCTTTCAGCAATTCCATTCTGTTGAGGTGTCCTTGGAACCATCCTTTGCCTATGGATTCCATGCATATAACAATACCAGTTGAACTTATAGCTATAGAACTCACCACCATTGTCAGATCTCAGGCACTTCAATCTTCTGCCTGTTTCATTCTCAACCATCGCTTTCCAAATCTTAAAAGTCTCAAATACATCAGATTTATTCTTAATACAATAGATCCATACCTTTCTTGTAGCATCATCTATGAACGTAACATAGTAATATGATCCTCCAATAGAAGCAACGTGAGCTGGTCCCCACACATCTGTGTGAACAAGCTATAACTTATGCTTCTTTGTTGACCTAGTCTTGAGAAAACTCACTATCTTCTATTTTCCAAATACATAGTGCTCACAAAAATCTAGATCTATGCTTTTCAAATCTGAAAGCTTACCTTTAGACTTAAGAATTGACATCCCCTTCTCACTCATGTGGCCAAGCCTTGAGTGCCACAATTTTGCATCCACATCTGAAGTAGATAATACATAAGGAGAATTGTTAGTAACACAATTACATAAATAGAGAGTACCTACTCTCTTACCTCTAGCCATAACAAGTGCACCCTTGGTCACCTTCCAAGATTCAGCTGTAAGAGTTACTGTACAAGCCTCATCCCCTAACTTTCCTACAGAAATCAAATTCCTCTTCAAGCTAGGAACATGCATCACATCTCTCAACACCCATGTGTTGCCATTCTGCATTTTCAGCTACACTTTACCTTTGCCAATTATTTTACAAGGCTCATCATCCCCTAAATACATTATTCCAAAATCTCCATGGATATAGTCACTAAAATATTCCCTATTAGGGGTAGCATGAAAAGATGCACTAGAATCTAAAACCCAAGATTCTATATTATTATGTAAAGAGAATATTAAAGCATCTTATGCAATACCTGCAACCTTTGCTTCTTCTTTTCCTTCATGTTGATTGTCCTCCTTAGGCTTTGACCAGCAATCTCTACTTATGTGCCCCATCTTTCCACAATTCTAGCATTATGGCTTCCTACCATTTCTAGATTTGGATCTACCTCTCACCTTAGACTTAGATCTTGATCTCCCTTTCTTGCTCTTCTCTTTTTGCCTTCCCTTGCTCTCAAAACTTAAAGCATTCTTTGATGTTTCCTCTATGCTTTTCTTGTGAATCTCCTCATTAAAGATAACACTAACAACATCCTCTACTTTTAAAATATTTGAAGCAGATGTAGTATTACTAACTACCATTACTAAGCTATGCCAACTTTCAGGCAAAGAACATAATATTAAAAGAGCTTTAATTTCATCATCAAACACAATATTGACTGAACTTAATTGATTTACAATTCCATGGAAATCATTCAGGTGATTAGATACAGATCCACCTTCATGCATACGCAAATTAAATAGCTACTTCATAAGATATACCTTATTAGAAGCTAAGGGTTTTTCATACAAATTTGCTAAAGTAGTCATCAACTCTACCGTTGTTTTTGCCTATGATAAATTAGATATCACAATAGATGCTAGACTTAGTCTTATAAACCCCATAACCTTTCTATCAAGAACTTCCCATTCTTCATCATTCATGTCTGTGGGCTTCTTTGCAATCCCACCTAATGGTAAGTATAGATCTTTCTGATACAGATAGTCCTCTATCTGCATTCTCCAATGTTGATAATTTTTGCCATTGATTTTTTCCATTCTCAATTTACTTTCTTCTGCCATTGCTTCTCCCACTCAAATAGAAATCCCTGTAGAAACCCCTGTGAGTAACCTGTAATCAATACACACTACACAGATCTAAACCACCTGTTAGTGAACCTGAGCTTTGATACCAAATATTGGATATCAAGCTCTAAACCTAAAATTAAGGATCTGATACCACTTGTGGGGGATCAACCAACAATATGATTACACTTATGAAAGCAATAAACCATGAAATTAAACCAGATAGATAAGTAACTAGAATGATAAATAGCAAGAACAAGAGATACAACAAACCACCCTGAAAACTTGTATTAAACTCTTAAAAGAAGGAATACAATTGAAGAAACTTCATTCTTCCACACCTCTCTCAGATGTACATATCTCTCTCTAGATCTCTTTCCCTTAAGAGCTCTCTCTCTCAAGTACAATCAACTCCAACAACCTGGATTGATTCACCTATACAATTATGTACTATTCTTCAACATTCAATACATTGAACTACAATAAGCTAAGAAGATCTAATTTTACATATAGAATTAGGAGACTTGAGTATGCACTTACAACCAACATTTAAGCCTCTTGAACAAGGGCTCTAAAAATAGTCTTACTAATAATAGATACACAGACTTAAGACTACAACTTAAACTCATCATGCAAACACTCGGTTCTATCCACGGAAATAGCATTCTGGATGCACAGGTAACTGACACCGATTCTTGCCTGCTTGCCTATGACCGACATCGGTCGATCTCCTACTGACGCCGGTGTCTCTTGAACTACACCTGACCGATGTTGGCCACTCTTGACTGACACCGATGACTGTGTGAACCTGCAACTTTGGTAATACACTCCTTGGTGAAGCTTTTAGGCTCCACACCTACACTCTACTCAATCTTTGAAAATAGTATTACCCCCTTCATTTGATCAAAAAAATCATCAATCATTGGTAAGGGATACTGAATTTTTATGGTTACCTTATAAATCATGTGGTAATTAACACAACCTAATATTTCCATCCTTATTTTTTTCAAAGATAATTAGATCACCCCAAGGAGACACACTTGGCCTAATGCTTCCATTGTCCAAAAGTTCTTGAAACTAGAATTTTATTTCTTATTGATGCCATGATAAGTGGTTCAATTACTTTTTCATTCAAAGGTTGTCGTCCACACTATAAGAAAATCGACACCAATTATTATTTAAAACTTTGTCATTAAGCTATAAATCTTCCCATTTCACTTATTTCATCAAGATTTATATTCATTCAAACTAGGATCAATATTGATTTCACTAAGTCTTGGATCTATTTTTAAAAGACCAATGATCTAATATTCATATTTTATCTAATTAATGAGCTTTGTCAAATATTGGTCTTAATAAGACAAATGAGATTCATGACACAATATTGAATTTCAACTCACTTTAACCTTTTAAGAGATTTCCTAAATCAAACATGCAAGCAAAAGTTCCACTTAGAATTTACTTCATCATTCAAATCTCCCCTTTAGGATCTCTCAATCCTCTTACAATTGTTCGTCTATGGTTTCCTTTCTTTGTTTGAGACATTTTTGCATACATTTAAACTTAATGATAATATTTTCAAGTCTTTTCCTTTATCTTGTATACAAACCTATCCATCAACTTATTTTTTTCAACCACAGTTATATAATATGTAGAGTTCTTACTTTGAAGCCACGAATTTACATCATATATATAGTCTTGATGGGTCTTTAAGGTAGACTCACATTGAATATACAAATTATCCTTATCTTCATCTAGTTTTCTTAACAGATGAAACCTTTATCCCTATCTTCCTTTATTTGAACTCACCTTTAATATCAATCATCATTATCAAGATACACAATCTAATAACTCAAATCTTATTTCATCTAATAGGTTTCAACATGAAATTGTGATAGTAAGAAATAAAAAATGAGAATGTAAATTCTTTATTTCTACTAGATATTATATAACATGAAATCACATTCAACACTTCTCAAACATTTTCTTGGAAATTTATATGAAGTTTGAGATCACTCAAGTTATAGAAACTTTTGTTCTTAAATCTTAGATAAAGTTTCATGCAGATCAGTATTGGTTAGGAATAATTAAAAATAAATATTTTGATTCATATTTAAATTAATACCTATGTGGTCTCTATCTTTAATAAATATTGAAAGTCGTGTTAGTTTGTAAAAGGCCAATTTGGGTATTGACTTCTTGTATAGACAAAATGAGTCATTTACTATGCTCTAGGATCTATTAAAAAAAATTAATCTTGATTTAAATTTCTTAGTTTTCCAAGGAATGTGCCTCCCAGTAATACAATTACCATAAAATCCAAGATTATAATGAATTTTTTCAACAACATACAATTGCAATATCCATAGGTTTTAACTTAGTATCACAGTCAATGAAAATACGTCAAGATCAAACTGGTCTTTATCAATTTATTATAAAAAGAATTAAATAAATGATCCTTTAACCTATTACCACAAATCCATATGTAAGATCATACATCTATTCATGATTGAAAATTATTGTATTATTTTTCTTCACCATGAGAAGTTAGTAATGTTGAAAATATTTCATCAAATGCATAATAAATAGTTTTATCTTATATTCTTTTTATTGTCTTACCTCTCATGTGAATCAAATCAAATTCTTCCTCATTATAATATAATCAATCATTTTTTATGAGATATGTGAAGTCCTTGAATGCACAGTATCCTTCCCTTTATTGATAGGTTTTAAAAATTAACATACAATCAAACTGCATACATATATAGGCCTAGAGGCCTTTATTCACTTTTTCTAAACTCCTCTACCTACTTCTCTACCTCCTTGATAGAATATTAATTTTCTATATACACATAGATTATTTTATTAGTCTATTATTGATAGTATTGGACCCTATCTTCCCTCAACCAATGCAAAAATATAGGCTTGTTAGTAAATAAGAAGACAAAGTCTATTTCTTAACTAAAAATATACCTAATTTGTCTTCAACGTAGCATTTTAGACAACTCATGAGGTGATTTTCACCTTTTCATAGGTAAATATACTTTTACAACATAGTATTTACCTTTTAACATCATTATATAGATCCCATACTTATAATTTTACTACTTATTGTCCTTCATGGGAGGACTTATTTGATCAAAATTATACCCTTATATACAAAATTTAAAAAGATGAGTTGATGTTCCTACATCAAACTCATATACTCAAAATGTTTCATGAGATCTTACTCATGAACCTCTTCCACATTCACACTTACAATTGAAATGGTTTTTTACTAATTATCTTCTTTTTTCAATCTCTCATACAAGTTTGCATGTTCTTTGTTGCCACACTTGTGTTTCTTCTTGTTTGTTATCTTTTCCATACATGCAATGTGTTGCTACCTTTTATTTTCTTTAGTCTTCTTCTTTATATTTTTATCCTCTTAAATGAGGATATTAAACTCTATTATATTATATTGAGCTATTATAAGAGTTCTCTTCTCTATGTAATTCGCCTCTTCTTATATCAAACTTGTATATAAACAATAAAATGAAATATTAGAAATAAAAATTTGAGATCTTGAGGTCTCTCTAAAGTTTTTAACCATGTTAGCAACTTCCACTGCTTCTCTTTGAGACACATTTTACTCAAAATAGATACTTTTTCTTTCATCAATTTCTATTTTAGGATAGTCATTTTCCTCTTCTTCATCATCATATATGACATGCTCCAAAGCTTCCATTTGTAGCATTACTTGCTCCATATCCCTATATACAAAAATATTATTTTATTTCTCTCGTATCAATCTTCATTCACCTACAACTTGTTGTTAATAATTTCTCTCTCTTAGGAGATATTTTTTTATCAAGAGTTAACATCTCAACAACATCAAAAGGAAACTTTGAATCCTTTGTATTATACCTTGAGTCTTCATTCTATAGTTCCTTGTCTTTAGTTTCATAATCTTCATCTTTCTCATTCTCTTGATGAAACTTCTTGTTTGATCATCTTCATGTATTAATTATTAGAGGTAGTATGACAAGCCTCTTCTTCTTGTCTATGCACTTTCTCATGAAGCACTTCATCTCCTTGATCCATGAGCATTGGATCAAAATATTCTCCTTCCTTCTCAAATTATTTTCCTACAAACAAAACATCAAATGAAAATCCAGATATAAAAATGTTTGGCCACTTGGCCTTCTGGGTGGTTTGTTACTACTATTGATTTATCTTTTCAATAATGAGATTTATCTCATCTACCAAGTATCAATCTTCTTTTATCTCTTCATTCATAACATTTTCCTCTTTCTTACACTACATTTTCAAGGTAAATTTTAACCTTTGCCTTCTTCTATCTCTTATCTATTTGATGGACCATTTCACTTTCTTTTTCAACTCCCATCCATACCATGGGTTATTCATACTCTCAATCATGAACCTCACTAGTGTTATTCTATATTTCAACTCTTCCATTAATTTTTCAAAGTCTTCCTTTTTTCTCATCCTTTCTCTCTCTTTCTCCTTTCTCATCTGGTTCACATCTCTTGTAAATATATCTATCACCTTTTTTACTACTTCTAGTAAGCCCTCTTGCTTCTTATTTCTTCTCTCATCCAAGTTTGTTACACATTGGCTTTTTGATAATTTATCCACGTTCTCTTCTTGGATATTATTTTAAATAAACCACTATGGTCTTTCTCTTGAGCTTCTCCTAGCTCTTTATCTTTCTTTCCAAACTTTCCTAACTTTTATCCTCTCATAATCCTTAATATATTTTGACTACATGAAACCACCTTCTTTGTTTTACAATCCATACAACTATATCACTATATAATATTGAAATAAAAATTAGTCTTTAAGAGCTTTAAAACAAATTTTCATAAACTTCTTATTAACTTTACCCCTTACAAGTTTGATCTCCATAACTTGTAACTTTTTAATCTTTAAAATCTCTTAATCACTATCAAAACTGATTAGAAAAATATCAAAATTCCTTTTTTCTAGAGTTTCCCAAGCTTTGATACCAAAAAATATTCCATGGTAAGTGATTCACTTATGTTTTCATTCAAAGGTTATCATCTACACTATAAGAACATAAACACCAATGATTATTTCAAACTTTGTCATTAAGCCATAAATTTTCCCATTCCACTTATTTCATCAATATTTATAATTCAAACTAGGATCAATACTAATTTCAGTAAGTCTTGGATCTATTTCTAAAATACCAATGATCTAATATTCATATTTTATCTAATTAATGAGCTTTGTCAAATATTGGTCTTAATAAGACAAATGAGATTCATGACACAATATTTAATTTCAACTCACTTTACCCTTTTGACATATTTCCTAAATCAACCATGAAAACAATAATTCCACTTAAAATTTACTTCATCTTACAAATCTCCCCTTTAGGATCTCTCAGTCCTCATACAATTGTTCATCTATAGCTTCCTTTCTTTGTTTAAGATATTTTTACATAAATTTAAACTTAATGATAGTATTGTCACCTCTTTTTAATTCTCTTCTAGATAAACCTATCTATAGACTTATTTTTTTAACCATAGTTTTATAATATGCAGAGTTCTTACTTTGAATCCATGCATTTACATCATATATACAATCTTGATGGATCTTCGAGGTAGCCTCACCTTGAATATACAACTTATCCTTAGCTTCATTTGGTTTTCTTAATTGATGAAACTTTTATCCCTATCTTCCTTTATTTAAACTCACTTTTAATGTCAATTATCATTATCAAGATACATAGTCTAATAACTCAGATCTTATTTCATCAAATAGGTTTCAAAATGGAATTGTGATAATAAGAAATAGATACTAAGAACATAAGTTCTTTCTTTCTCTTGAATATTCTATACCATTAAATCACATTCAACTCTTCTCAAACATTTTTTTGTACATTCATATGAAGTTTGAGATCTCTCAAGTTATAGAAAATGTTCTTCTTAAATCTTAGATAGAGGTTCATGCAGATTTGTATTGGTCATGAGTACTTAAAAATAAATATTTAGATTCATATTAAACAAATACTTGTGTGGGATTTGTCTTTACGTAATATTGAATGTCATGTTGGTCTATACAAGGCTAATGTGGGTATCAAATTCTTATATAGATAAAATGAGTCATTTTCTACACTTTAGGATCTATTCAAAAAACTCAATCTTGATTTAGATTTCTCAGTTGTCCATGAAATGTGCCTCCCAAGAATACAATTACAATAATTTCCAAAGTTAGAATGAAGTTTTATGTCAACATACAACTTCAATATCCATAGGTTTGAATTTTGAAGCACAATCATTGAAATTATGTCAAGTAAAAACTGGTCTTTATCAATTTATTATCAAATAGAATTAGACAAATGATCCTTTGACCTATTACCATAGACCCATATGTAAGATCATACCTTTGTGCATGACTATAAATGATTGTATTATTTTTCTTCATTGTGAAAAGCTGTTAATGGTGAAAATCTTTCATTAAATGCATAATAAATAGTTTTATCTTATATTCATTCTAGTTTCTTACCACTCATTCGAATAAAATCACATTCTTCCTCATTATACTAGACTCAGTCATTTTTTATGAGATCTAAAAATTCCTTGAATGCACAATATCTTCCCTTTATTGATAGGTTTTATAACTTAACATATAATCCAACTACATACATATACAAGCCTAGAGACCTTTATTCACTTCTAAACTCCTCTAACTACTTCTCTGCCTCCTTGACAGACTCTTTCCTTTATATATAAATGTATATGCTTTTATTAGTCTTTTTTTGATAGCTTTGGACCATCTTTTTCCTCAACTAATGAACAAATATAGGATTTTTAATAAATAAGAAGACAAATTCTCTTTCTTAACTTATAATTTACTTAGTTTATCTCCAATGTATCATTATAGACAACTCATGAGGTGTTTGTCAAATTTTCTTAGGTAAATAGACTTTTAAAACATAGTATTGACCTTTTAAGTTCATTATATAGATCCTACCCTTAAAATTTTACTACTTATTATCCTTCATGAGAGGACTTATTTGACAAAAATTAACCCTTATATATAAAATTTACATAGATGAGTTGATGTTCCTACATCACCTATAGATCATCCACAATCATTTAATAAGGATTCTTAGATGTAGAGTCAACTCCTAGCATAATATAATGGAAAAATTAAATGCAAGTCTATGAGGAAGATCAAATAATTTTTCAAGAAAAACATCTAAAAAGTTTTTTGAAAAAGGAAAGTTTGGTAGGATGATTCTTTATCCTTGGGTAACTTTTACACTTGGACTACATAGAGATTAAGACCTTTTTGCATAACCTTTTCTTACTACATATATAAAACTAATTTTGTTATCTAGGATTTTGGAAACATTATATTTCTATAATTTTAATCAAGTCATATGAGTATTGTACCATTTTTCCAAAAAAATCAATTGTTAATTTGTGTTTTTTTAACCAATCCATTCCTAAGATGAGTTGATAAGACCCCAAAGATTATAAAAACATATTTAACTTGGTTTTAAAAATATCTGAATCGAGCTCAACTTGTTCTAAACACTCCCAAATTAACACTATTTTACTTGTATCAAACTCAACCTCCCAGCCTTATCTTAACTAAACAAGTTTGACTTTATATTTATTTATAAAAATAGGAGAAAAACTATCTATTACACCAAAATTAATTATAATAGATAATTTTTTATTTTTGGGAATAATGGAGTTTTATTCCTATTTAATAAATAAGTTTGAGTAGGAGAAATCAATAAATAATATTCCTAATTAAAGGTACTAATTTATGAAATTGAATTAAAATTAGACCTTTTCTAAAAATAATAGTGAGAGAGATAAAATTAAACTTATCTTATTCTAGACTATTCTGACTAAGACAAGGTCTAGAAATTTGTGTGCAAGATTGGGACACTATTGCAAACAAGATCCTAGACTTTATTTTTTGATTAGATATGAGCATCAGAACTAGACACCCTAGGCTCCAGTGATTTAGTCCCTCCTCAATGATATTGTCCTAAGGATTTAATATTTTTAGGTTTTTTTCACCTACTCAGTGTGAGCCTGTGTATTAATTTTTAGGTCTTCACTATCAATAGAGCTCACTGTAGAGTTGTTTCTTCATGTACTTGTATCTTTTATGCAAATGTAAGAAACTTTGGCAAATAGAGAAAAGGGGTTAGTGTGTGTAATATGCACTGGACATGCTTCACAACCCATGTGTGGAAATGCTACCTATATACCAAGACTCTGATGAGGGATCAATCCATATGTACTTATCCCTTTAAGAGTGCTTGGTGAAATTGTGAATGAAATGCAATAAATGTTAAAACTAGGTATGCTTGAGAGACTAGGGACTGGTGTAAGGACTTGGATTATCTTGAAAGTGTATAAAATAGATATATGAAGAGAATAGGTAATATTGCTTGATTAATATTGCTTATATTCTTGCTTTCTTGGATGATATTTTCCAACCCTTTCCAAATGATCTTTGAATGCGACTATATAGGGATCTATTGGTCATGGGTTAGATGAAATCAGACTAGGCTAATATAATGAACAAGAGGAATCAAGGTAAAATGGTAATCTAATCTTGAATTATGATTGGACAAGAGTGATGAAAAGGGGACACCCTAGGTTTCAGTGCTATATTCAAACTTTGGTGCTATTATCCTGAGTAGATGAGACCCGGGGGATGGATTAGTCATGAAGAGAGGGTCTTGGCTTAGTTGGGGTCAAGTCTAGAAGGCCATAGATGATTGATAATTAGTAAAATAAGCTGAAGAGGGTTATTAGAGAAAGAAAGAGGGACCTAAGGATTGGGTATCATTATTCATACTCAAGTTACCAATTTTTATATTTTATATGACCACATTTGTGCCCCCCTTTATTCTAGTGATGTAGCAAAGAAAAATACTATGATAAAGGAAAATATAAATCATACTTAAACTTACTTATAAAGGTGAATTCCATGAATCTTTTGATACTGAGTAATGCTAGATAATGCATACAGATCGTGTTGTGTAAGTGTGAATCTATGAAAGGAAAACAAAGAGTAAATCAATTCTTATTATATGCAATATAAAACTATAATGTATAAATTTGAGTAAGAGAGAGGAAGAGAAAGTAATGAATATAACTCATCAAGTACATGAACTAATACAAAACCTATTATGATATAGAGTAAGGCTGAGTAATGCTAGATGTGTTGGATGATGTTGTACCAAAATTTATATTGAAAATAGAGTTGAGTGCTCAATTCCCCAACAAGTGGCTCAAGAATGCAAAGGTTGGCCCTTTGGCTCCATCATTACCTATTGAGTGAAGTTATATAATCATGCATGTGTTAATCAGTGTTTGGACTATGTGTCCAATCCCTTTCAATAGGTGGCTCAAGAATACAAAGGCTAACCCTTTGGCTCCATCATTGCCCCATGAAGTGAAGCTATAAACTGATATTAGTATGAAGAAATATGTTATATGATATTGATCTTAAACCCCATAAATTCTCTATAAATTTGAAAATTTGGAATGTATAGCTGAGTGTGTACTAGAATCTAGGCCAATGTTGGCCAACTCAGAAAAGATGGAGATTAGGATTATATGAAAGCCACTCAAAAACTAAAAATTTGGCTTATGTGAAAGCCACTCAAGAACTTGGGTACTCAGGAATGTGGAGGTTAGGCTTGTGTGAAAGCCACTATGAAATTATTCCAACCACCTATAGATAGAATAAGGCATGAAACTATTGAGAATGCCTGAGTAATGCTAAATATGGAAAGAAAAGAAGCAAAAGTCCTATGCAATCTACCCCTAATCATCAGTGTCTAAAACATGGATTTTGATCTGGAAGTTATACCAAATACCATATCTAAAACTAGAAGTGATAACCAATCATGTCATGCATGATGCCCCCTATGCCTAGATTCTTTGAGAAAATTGTACTAAAAATTGTTTATCTAAACTGGTCTGATTATGCAAAACTATAGTTGAACCTACCTTTATACATGATTTTGGAAAACCTAGTTTTTCTATTATTTAGATAGGAGAACCAAAAAATAGACACCCTAGAGTCTAGATCTATAGTCTATTCTTAATGTTATTGTTTTAGGATAAAAGTAATAACTATTCTACAATCTTGACTATATGCCTATTTTAATCTGAGTGGTTTGATGACTGGTTATTGTTCTAGTTGTTCTAAAACTAGATTTTTCAACTAGTATGATCTCTAATCTCTATATCAAAACCCCTATTTTTTATCCCTCTTCTAAGGGTAGGAATAGGTGCCCTGTAATGACATCCCTCAGAAGAATAATCCCAACAAGTATTTTAAATTGGAAATATACATGATATAGCAATGATAATCAACAAGATATTTCAAGATATAACATGTTTTTATTTGAGAGATTGTTAGATAAATAGGGGTATGCCTAAATAGATGTAATAATGTAATAGCATGTGAAATGTTCTTGAATTGAATTTAAACTAAAAATGTTAGTTATTAGTTGAAGAGATGAAGCATAATGTCTATCATGGCATCTAAGAGAACAAGAAAAAATGCATGATATAGATCATGGCATTACAAAAATCAAAGACATAATCAAGAAAAAAACACTCAAAGAAAGAAGCAAGAAGAATATAAGGGTGGCCAAAGGGCCATACAAATAATGGACATGGGCACATTTCACTCAAACTATAAAGTAAGTATACAAGGCATTTTTAAATGCCACATACATATACAAGTGAAACAAGCAATGTTGGTGCAAGGGCCACAGGCTCATAGAAGAGTAAAAGAAAAGGACATTGGTAAATGTCCTAAGGCACATACATGAATAGAAGAAAAAGACATTGGAAAATGTCCTAAGCACATACAAGAGACAAGCAAGAAATAGAAATACAATTTAAAAAGCTATGTTAAGCAAAAAGAGAAAACATGTAATAACTAGAAAAACAAGCACATATAAGTAATTAAAACAAGAGTGAAAGTATGCAGGACATGTTAATACAAGACTAGGTATATGTTAAGAGATACACAAGTGCTAGATACTAGTGAAATGTTGATAGATTAATCTATGTGATCTAGTAAGTAATGTCTATCAACATTATAACTTGGAGTGTGTAGTGTAGGAATGACATAACCTGGATGTTGTAGTCATGTAGAAGATTCCCCTAGTGGGTATGTATATCAAAGTGTGTCTAAAATGTAGAAGTAGGATTCCCCTCAATGGGTAAAGTGAATCAATCAAGTAGTTAGATATCACTGCACACACTCAAATAAGATCAAGTAAAGCATGGCAATGTAGATAAATTGACATACAATAGCATGAAATAACATATCTAAGTCTCAATATGATAATATCAATGTAGAACATGGATGATGCATACAATTGAAATGTTTTTGGTGGTTTGACATTTTTAAATGTTTTTGGATTTTGAAATGTTATATTATTTTTGTATTTTTAGAATATTTTAATTATGTGTAATTAATTAGAAGAGATTATGTAACATAAATGATGGAAAGAGATGATATTAACTGATGAGTATCATGTGAGACTCCTTATCATGGTGTCTTATTTCAAAGAGTGGAATCGTGCATGATCATGAGGCATGATGGAAATGTTGGGGCTATAGCTCTGAAATTTATATATGATGTAAATGTTCTAAAATCTCTAAAGTAGAAACCAACTATGGGGTCCCTTTATAACTCTAAGAAGTGGATGAAACTGTAGGGTTCTTAAGGACCCATCAGGAAATAGGAGAGGCTCTCTAAACATGTGTTATATGTGTATATGCATGAGATCTTAATGAAACTGATCTAGGTGTGAATACTAAAGCTAGAAATTGTCTAGAATTTTTAATCTATGGAGGTATATAAACCCTCTATACTAGAGATGGATGCCTCAACTATGTCTGAGTCTAAAGTGGAATAGGAATTGAAACTAGAGGAGAAGTTTAAACTAGTGGCAACACTAAAATTGGTTACAAAACTAAAATTGGTGACTGTAAACTAGTTGATGGCTTTGAAGTGGGGAGTGGTAACTCATATGGAACTCCACTGACAATAACAACCTGATTATCAAGAATGAATTTCATGCATCTATGAGTTTTATAAGGTACTTATTTGAGTTTTTGAATCCATGGTCAACCAAGTAACATATCAAAAACTCATACACTGGGAACTATAGTGAATGGTGTGGCCATATGTGTAGGACCAACATGTAATGGAAGTAATATCTCACCCAATGAAATATGTATATGCCCACTAAAACCACTAATAACTATGTTTGTCATAGTGATATCCTACTTTGAATAACCTAAATGTTATAGTAGTGTCAATATGTACATGTTAAGATTATAACCATTGTCAATAAGCACACTGCAAATAGGTAGATTATGAATGTGAGCTATGATAAAGAATGTATGATAATCTAAATCATCCTAGATAATCTCCTACTCTAAAAAAGAGATATAAGGTCTAGATGGAAATCTAGAATTATATACATTGATCATGTTACTCAAAGGATGTAACTTAACTGAAGGAACCCTATATGTATCTAGTGGTATATGTGCATGATATGTATGGTGAACTCCTAATGTGTCCCATGTATCCTATTTTGAATGTTATGGAAATGAATCTAAAAATATTTTCAATGTTTAATATTATGTTTGATTTGATGGTGTAGTTTCAACTAAAGTTCCAAGATCAATAACATTTAAATATATTAGGTCTTGTATCTTGTGATTTAAACTAGTGCATCTATTTGTCATATGGCCCGGTGCCCTATGGTAGTCACAAAATGCTTGATAATCATATCCCTTTGGAAGAGGATTTGTTGGATTAAATTTTTCAATAAGAGGAAGAGATATGATATTATAATCTAAAAATTACTATAAAACCCTAGCTAGAGCAATTGGAAGATGTGAAAAAGTACGTTGAGGGGGTGCTGATAAAACTATTCACTTAGGAGTCTCTAAATTTATATTGATTGTAGGTTGATTCTACCCTTTAGTATCATTGAACTTGACCTTATATGGGACTTTGTTGTTAATCTCATTAGTTGTGTTTGATGTATTGTGTACTTTAGTTTTCCCATTGAAATTAGTTTAACTTCTCTTTCCTTTAATGTATGACACAATTCAGTGAAGGAAGAGAATATTTTTAACATGATTGATTCATGAAGTGCTGGCAAAAGACTTTGTTTGGAAATGTCTTGTAACTCCTGATCTACCATGGGGCTAGTCATCTTAGCCAAAATGGTCTTATACTAAAGAATATAGTCTATGAGATGGTCATTTGGTCATTATTTTTACTGAACAGTTTAAGTATATGAAACCTTATCACCAATGTTGGTACTAAAGTGTTCTAGGAACATGACAGCTAAAGGATTGAATGCATTGATTGACTGATTCCATAGACTATAGAACCATTGTAAATCATAATCATTTAGGCTCCATGGAGATATCTTGGTAAGTAGCAAATCATTTGGGACATAACCCAAGCATGCTACGTGAAAATATCTCAAATGTGTCTTTAGATCACCTTTCCATCATATAGAGTAAGCTCGGGTTAAACAAAACCTTGTAGCAATGGTGTAGTAGCAATATGATGTGCTATTGGTGTATGCAGAAGAGAAAAAAAATCCAAAGCCTACATAGGTCTAGTGGTACCTTACTCAAGATGTAATACCTTGGATAGAATAGATCTTATCTCTTACACAAGGGTTGTCACATTAAGAGATAGGGATGTACGAGCTATAACTAGTGGCATAGAGGTAGGTTGGGCTACTATAGGGGATTTTTGAGACAGTTATCCACGTAGTGTCATTTACAACTGGTGGCTCTATAGTTTGAAAAGATTAACCATTGTTCACTTTTTGTTGTTTCTTTTATAAAATTTTAAGCATGTCATCTTGCATATCTAGATGTTTGGTTAAGAGTTCTTGAAAGTTAACTTTTATTAGTTTCATCAAAACTAGTATATTGAGCCATTGTTAAAGTAGGAAAATAATTTGAAATGTGTTTGAATTTTTTACAATAAGTTTTAATAGGCAATATGATAGAAAGGGAAAGTACTAAATATAACAAATGCAAGGTCCTAAAAATAGTGAATTGGAATTTGTGAAAAAAGGACATTGAGCTACCAAACATAAGGTGGTACCTCAAAAAGAAAATAGAAGCGAGTACAAGCAAATAAGTATTTTTCAAAAATATTTTTGTAAAATACTATGAATTTTTGAAATTGAAAATGAATTTATAAGTTAGGTATTCAAGAAAAAATTCAAAAATTTATGAGAAAATATTTGATTTAATGGGACCTAGTAGATGCAACTAGGGTTTTGAGGAAAATTAATTTTTTTTTTAAATTATTATGATTTTTTGAAATTTGAAGTGGTTTTCTATTTTTAATATGCAACTAACAATTTAGAAAATTATTGGAAAATTATTGGGACCTAGTGTATGCAACTAGGGTTTGAAATAAATTTATTTTAAAATTTACTAATTTTTTTTAAATTTGAGAGGATTTTTTTATTTTAATATCTAAGAAAAAAATTCAAAAATTAATGGGAAAATTTTGCTAAGAATTTACCCTAGGGTTTCTAGGATTTTTATGCAAAATTTAATGTAAGTCAGGTTCACCAAATGATTTGTTATTTTTGGGAATAATAGAGTTTTATTCCTATTTAATAAACAACTTTGATTAGGATAAATCAATAAATAATATTCCTAATTAAAGTTACTAATTTGTAAAATTGAATTAAAATTAGTCATTTTCTAAAAATAGTAGTGAGAGAGAGAAAATTAGACTTATCTTATTTTGGAATATTCTGACTAAGATAGGGTCTAGAAATTTGTGTGTAGTAATGGGACACTATCAAAAACAATATTTTGGACTTCATTTTTTGATTGGATAGGAATTCCAAAACTAGACACCCTAGGCTCTGACATTGTAGTCCTTCCTTGATGCTATTGTTTTGAGGATTTAAGGTTTTTGGGTTTTGTTTGCTTACTCAGTGTGAGCCTTTGTACCATTTTTTAGGTCCTCACTGTCAATATAATTCTTTGTATATTTGATTATTAATGCACTTTTATCTTCTATATAATTTTAAGAAACTTTAGAAAATGGAGAAAAGGGGTTAGTGTCTGTAAGATGAACTAGACATGATTCACACCCCGTGTGTGGCACACTACCTATATACCAATATTTCAAAGAGAGATCAAGCCATATGTATTTCTCCCTTTAAGATTGCTTGGTGAAATAGTGAATGAAATGCAAGAAATTCTAAAATTGGGTATGCTTGAGATGACTAGGGATTGGTGTAAGGACTTGAATCAGCTTGAAAGTGTATAGGCTAGTTGTATGTAGAGAATAGGAAAGATTATTTGAGTGGTCTTGCTTGTATTCTTTCTTTCTTGAATGATATTTACCAACACTTTATAAATAATCTTTGAATGGGATTATATATGGATCTATTGGTCATGGGTTAGATGAAACTAGAGTAGACTGAAATAATGAACAAGAGGAATTAGGTAAAAATGGTAATCTAGGCTCAAATTATGATTGGATAGGAGCACTAAAAATGGGACACCCTAGGGTCCAGTGCTATAGTCCATATTTGGCACTATTTTCTTGAGCATATGAGACTCAAAGTGATGGATTAGTCATGAAGAGAGGGTCCTGACTCAACTAGGGTCAAGTTTGGAAGGCCACAAATGACTAAGAGTTAGTGAAAATAAGCCTAAGAGGGTCATGAGTGAAAGAAAGAGGGACCTAAGGATTGGGTATCATTATCCATGATCAAGTTACCAATTTTTGCATTTTATATGACTATAATAGATAAATAAAAACTAGTAAAATTACCTCTAGTTTCAGTTTGAGTTTATTTAAAATCAACATTTTGATTATCTATAGCCATATACACTTGATGATTGGTTGATTATCCAAATTTTAGCTTGATATAATCCTTTCTATAGTGGATATCATCACATTCCCAACATTTAATAGTCATTTGTGGTTCTACAAAAATAATATTTTTAGTTTTGGTTGGTGTTGACAGTTTGGCCTCTTTAGCCAAAATCAAACTTCTACCATCCAAAAGTTGACCATTACATCAATTTCCATTTAAAAATAGGTATAAATGATGTCTTATGAAGGATTTAGCATTATTTAAGTTAGTTTATAAAATTTTAAGGTTATTTTTCAAATGTTAAGGTATACTTGATCCATGGTGAAAATAGTGATGTGGTGATCTTCCAAGATGGCATGGCGTTCTATAGTAGATGAAGGAGTTAGAAGCAAAGTTTTTAATATAAAATTTTTTTATTTTCATGCCTTATCAAAGTTTAAGGTAATTTTTTGGAGATTAAGGTTTCACATTATTTTGCTTTTTTTCTTGATTCAATATTTGAAAGTGACTTCACTGAAGGATATCAAATGGGATTCAACACCATGATTAGAGTTTGAAGGAGGATTTTTTAGGCCCTTTGGCATATGATGAACATCATCTTGTATTTTCACTATCCAAAAATACATCCAATATGATATCTTTATCCATTTCGAATATACATTCACTTTTGAAACCTTTTATTCATTGATTTAACTTGAAACACAAAATAAAATTATTAATGGAATGAAAATAAGGTAGAGAATGTGCTTGTTAAATTATAATCCCATTATAAAATTCAATACATACTTCATTGACATCAAGTACATAGCTACAACAAATAATTTTCCCCTAAATAGACAAGTTTATTAATGGAGAATATATAATATAGGTTTTCTATGGTGAACCAAAGTATGTGGTGACCTAGTGGATCATGAAATAGGGTGATATAGGATAAATCCAACCTCATTATGACCAAAATAATGTTGAAATATAAGCTTCAAGTCCAAAATAGGATATAAATAATTCAAGTTATCCATCAAGTTGTAGGCAAGCAAAGAAGGCCAACATGTTTAGTGTTGGTTCATGGAGGAGAGAGAGTATTAATTAAAATAATATTAGGTTAATGATAATACCTTTTCTACATTCTAATACATGTCAAAAAATTTAATTTTTATCTCTATGCATAATCACTAACAACTATGCTACCTCTAAAACCCTAGCAAGACCCATGACCTCAATTTTATCCCTTTGAAGTCATTTTGGAGATGGATGGATGCATTTTAGTGATTTAAAAAAAATTAAAATAGGTATTTAATCCTCTAAAACACCAAACTCCAATAAAACACACATGGACCAAACTTGAAAATGGAAACAAGTGTTGTGTGTTGTTGATTTTGACATGATAGGTAGGGATCCTGAAGGTGTAATGTATTTTCAATCATGAAAGTGGTTGTATTTATTTGGAAAAAAATGAAATAATATTTTTAAGACCATATACATATTACTCATACCTCCTTAAAGCATCATCAAATCCAAAACATGATGAAAATAATGTAAGAATTGATGTTAGGCATGATTATATCAATTTTATGTCAAGGTTGCAAACAATTCTTATGGGTTTGAGATGTATCCAGAGATAAGAATGATTTTATGTATGTTTAATTTTTTTTTTCAAACCTCATAAAAAGATTAACATGGTCAAATTTGACTAAACATGAAAAAACAACATGATTATGCATGCCAAAAATGACTGTGTACAGTCTACAGGTGTATATATGAAGAGAAAATACATTTTTATATTGAATATGAATTCAAGAGGATTTTTATGAATTTTAATGACCTTTATGAATTTTTAAATATTTTTTATGAGATTAAATCATTATATAATGGCCATTAGGGTCAAGATTATTAAACTACCTATAAACCCTAAGCATGGACAAATCAAGTTTCAAGACTATTTGAGGGTTCAAATCATTTAGATGACTATATGAAAACCTTTTATGGTATTAAACAGGTCTCAAATAGGCATTTTTAATTAAAAAATAAGTGTCAAAATGACCTTTTCACACTAAAAACCTATCTCAACCTTCACCTACAGGCCTGTAAGTTCAAGAAGGTCTTGTTTCTCACATGAGAAGTCAAATGAGAAAGTCCATGGGTAAAATGTAATTATGGTATGTTTCTAAGTTTTTTATAATACAAATTCATGTAATTTTTTAGTCCATCAAGGGGTGTAACTCTATGAATAATTGTTAAGAAGACAGAGACCTCAAAACTACCTTTATTGCCCTTAATGAGCTTGATGACTACAAAAATCCTTTTGGTGATTCCAATGCACCTAAATTTCCATTAAAAATACTAAATACAATATAAAAACCTCATGGTCATAATTTTAACTAAGAATTTTGGCACATGTGGAGGAAAAGTATAGTAAAATGGCATAAATAGTGTACTTTTAGGCATGTTTATAGGTGTTTTAATAAGTGAGGTAATCTTGACTAGTTTGAGAGTCGTATCAATATTAGGTAGATTTATAATGACCTTACATAAGCCATTATAAGGACTTTTATCATGATAAGATAGGTTTTTAAGAAAACAACAAGACTAAATGAATATTATCCCCTTGCTTGCATAAGTAAATTGAATTTGTAGACCTTCATGAGGCCATTAGGGGCATAAGATACTTCAAAACACATTGTAGGTAGTTTATTCCACCCTTGGATGACTCTCTAAGCCATAAAAAAAATCATTTATAGTGGCAACATGTAGGGTTGAAGGAACTAAGACACAATTAGGCTATTGAGGTCATAGTGATGGGAGCTCTCAAGACTAATATAGTACTTTATCATCATTATCAAGCCTATCTCAAAGAAACTCCACTCCATAACACATTTTTGAAATCAATGAGAAGAGATGTGGCTTGTAAAACTTGTGTTTCATCTCTAATAATCCTAGAGAGGAGTCTAAAAATTTGATATCAATTAAGATTACTTATAGAGACCTTGTGGTAGATGAATATGTTATTAAAAGATCCTTAAAACACATGATACACACTTGCAACATCAATTTGGAGATCCTCAAACATGGTATAGGTGTCAAAAAGGTCAATGGAAGTTATAAATAATGGATAACAAGAGTGTTATGTAACAAGGAGGTGGAAAACTATGATGAGGCATGGAGATAGTGTAAGATGTAATGAAAATCACATAGAGATGATTTTGTAACTACCTTTCAAGAAATGAACTTGTAACTCTTCATTTAAGAACTATGCCACCTTTCCAAAAATACCACTATCACACCAAGCCAACACATATAGAAAATGGATTATAATATTGTTTTTCTTACTTTGATTAATAGTTTAACTAATATTATGATGGATGACATTCATCATAGAATTTTCCCACATCCTTTCTCTCTCTCTCTCTCTCTCTCAAGATTATATATATATATATATATATATATATATATATATATATATATATATATATATATATATATATATATATATATATATATATATTTCCTTAAATGGCTTGTAAAATATCCTATAGATGGGTATGGAAAGGACATGCTTTACTTAAAGCTTTTTCATTTCCTTTGGGGTGAATACAAACTAATTTGTGCCTTCTAAATATTATATCTAGTATATTTTCTAATGGATTTCTTGATGCATGTCAATGATAGCATTTTAAAATTCCTCTAATTTGTCCTTATATCATTACCTCTTTTCAAGTAGGTAGTGTTTTTATAGGTCATATGTAGTGTATAAAATGGTCTACAAATGTTAAATGTGGAAACTTTTCTTAAATGTCTTCTATCGAACCTCTTGATTGTCCCTCTTGGCTGGTGGTGTATTGATCATAGCATTTATATTGAACTACTTATGTTGGGAGAGATATTTTTTAGTTGTGTAATCAGTTCTTAGTATTATTATAGTTCATATTGTAGTCAAAGACAATTGGAGAAGATTTAAAATTTTGTGCATCACCCCATTTCATTGCCTATAGCTTTCTTTCTCCTTATTCCTTGTAGTTTGAATAGGTGTAGTGTTATTCTGAGGTGTATCATCAAGGGATCCAACCCTATATCAAGATTCAATCCAAAATTTAGGTCAACCATAGCCTATGAGTGTTTTCATTATGTCAATTAGATGAGGAGACATGAAACACCACCTTATAGGGTGAAACTCAAAGTGACAACTATTTTTTGCATGCCTAGTAAGACAAGTACTCAAAGTACCTCATCTATTAAAGGATTATTTATTTTGTCCTTAAATACATCAAACTTTGGATGAATTTATATAATAATCAATTTAAACTCTAAGTACATTAATTTACTTTTAATAACCCAAGTATTCTTTCCAAGCAATTACCCTTTGTATTTTTTTTCCACATGAAGTTTCATGGCTGAGCTTAAATTAGATCTCAACATGACCCAATTTGATAAGCCATATCAATCCTATATTGATCTATATCAACCCTATTAAGATCTATACCAGCCCTATAATTATCCCACTTTCCCCTTAAATGGCTCTAAGTATGTATCTAACCAACGTTATCTCCATGGATGTTATCTTTCCTCTCTTCCTCAATAACCTTACCAAGTTTTTCAACCTCTATACCAACCTTTATAAGCATGTAATAAATAATATATAACCCTTTTGATCCAAGTTAGAGAGAGAGAGAGAGAGAGAGAGAGAGAGAGAGAGAGAGAGAGAGAGAGAGACCAAAACAATAAAGTTTCCAAGTTTATTGATATCGTCATCCACCCCTTAATTTTAAATTATTTATAATGATGAAAGCATATCAAAATTTGATAGGTTAATTTTTGATTGAAAGGAGAAGAAGAAATAAACTTTTATGCAAGCCTATTTTCCTTTTCCCCAAAAAATTATAAATAAGCCCACTAACCCTAAAATATCATGTTTTAGGAGTTCCTCTTTAACCCTAAAGGTAATTCAAGAGCATCCCATAACACTAATTAGATCTTTTTTCCCTCCCATGATCTCCCTTTTTGAAGGAGGATCTATTATATGGAAGTCAAGATATGGGGATCCCTTAATGACTCACTTTATATATGATAATGAGTATCATACTCCTACTCTACCATTTGGGGCCTCTTTCCCTCCCACCATATCCCTTTTCATTAGAGTACCTATTTTAATGATATAATATGAGAAGCATTCTAGTGAATAGACTAAATATTCAAGTGAACATGATGAAAATCTTCAACTTTCAGTTACAATTACAAATGAGTATCAAGAAGGCTATGATGAATATGTTTAAATGGTGGTTGTAGTAGAGGTAAAATTTAACATTCCTCAAGATGTATAAAGTTTCCAATAAGATAATGATCATATAGATTAATAGAATTCAATCTTTTCTAGTCAAAAGTGTATTCAATGGTATGAATAAGAGATTTTTTAGACAAATAAGCTTCCATTCAACATGGAAGAAAAATATAATTATATTTTAATAGATCATGATGGATATATTAATTAATACATATTGGTTTCTAATATTTATAAGCCTTATGAGCAAGATGAAAAATTTCAAGAAGACATGGTAGTTGATCAAGTTGTATCAAAGCATGAAAGAGACCCCATTGACATCTAGTAGTCATACTTGGAAATTTGAAAATAATTTGAGGATCTTGATAGGTATGCATCTCATGAGGATAAATATTAATATGTCATAAGGTTTTTAACCTCATAAAAGGTTAAGAGGAGGACTCTAACAAGTTAGGATAGTATCACTATGATTTCATTAAAAAATTAAATGCCCTCAGTGGACCTACTTCTCTTAGAAGATATAATGAAGATTCTAATCAAGATATAGAGGTTAACTTGTAGAAGGAGATTCCTCAAGTGTTCATGGATAGTTAGGAATAAATTTTGGTGAGGAATAATTTGAAGTGTTGATGGTAGACAATCAGACTTGGGCAAGCTTTGATAATTTTATTGATTTCCATGATCATCTAACATATGAAAAATGGGTGTTTTGGGCCTGATTACTAGTCAATGGAATCATGAGCATACCAAAATCTAAATAGGTATGGAATAAACTTAACCTAATAATAAATCTTTCAATATACTCCATCCATCAAGTGACAATTTATTCATATGGAGTTAAGAAGGTTTTAAAATATTTCCTTTTGATCTATGTGGAGCAAGCCTTTGAGGTATTATACATATTAGGTGACTTCATATCCTAATGGAATGATAATTCTAATGATCCAATTATTTATCAAGCTAAAAAACCCCTATGAGTCACTAAAGGTGTTGACAATCTGGCCTCTTAGGCCAAAATTCAATCTCTACCATTTAAAACATGACCATTACATCAATTTCCATTTAAAAAGAGGTGTAAATGAGGTTTTATGATTGAATTAGAATTTTTTAAGGTATTTTAACAAAGTTTAAGGTTATTTTATAGAGATTACG